>PVIJ01006196.1:0-94852 GCA_004024925.1 Scalopus aquaticus
AATGTCTCTTTTGCTGTACAGAAGCTTTTTATTTTGATGTAATCCCATCTGTTTATCTTGTCTTTCACTTCCTTCGCTTTGAGGGATGAGACTTTCAAGATTTTGCTGAGATGTATGTCATGTAGAGTTTTGCCTATATTTTCTTCTATACATTTTATGGTTTCAGGTCTTACATCCAGGTCCTTTATCCATTTTGACTTGACTTTTGTGCAGGGTGTGAGGTAGTAGTCTAGTTTCATTTTTTTGCATGTGGCTGTCCAGTTTTCCCAGCACCATTTATTAAATAGACTGTCCTTATTCAGGATACTCTTTTTTAAAAAGAAATTATAGGTAACCTCCACTATAGAAACATAGTCTTCCTATTCAGCTGAGGTGGGATGGGAAATAGGAGATGTTCAAAATGTTATTAGAGAAAGTGCTTTGATAATATCCACATAAAATGTCACATTTGTGTGAATGAGAAACCAGCTGAAGTCAAAACAGATATTTAATTAGATAAAGTGCTTGAATAATAGAGATAAGTAACATATATAAGGGCCAGCTTATTTATTATATACCAGAGATGTCAGTGACATTGACAGGGGTGGTGTAAGACATGGAAAAGGTAAGTGCTAAAGAGTTCTGCATGTGCCGCAGGAAGAGTCAGCCATTTTGGATTAATGGCTAGACATCAAACATTATGTTAGGGTAATGAGAACAGTAGCCCTTCCGGGTCTTGCACAGGTATAGGACAACTAAATCAGTGATTAGAGTGATTGAAATTATAATCAACTTGACTACATCCAGAGAAAACAAACCATTGGTGCTATTCTTATTGGCGTTATATTACATTGATAGTTGAAGTAGGACTGACATCCCAATGGTGTTATTTCTCCCCTTGGCTTGTATTTCCACTTGTTCACAATTAATTTCGTCTTTCCAGGAGTATTTTATAGCTGTCCTTACAGAGATTTTGGACATTGATAGTTATGACTGTTTTATATTTTTGCCATTATAAATCTATCTTTTAAAAAATGCCTTTTAATGCAGAAGAGAGAGTCCTCCATTATCCTTTCCCTACTCCCATGTCATTCTTTGACAAGCCCTGATGAGTCTGGTGCATGCTCTTCCTGACCTGTGTCTGTGCATTTATATATATATATGTGGCATGTAAACACGTGATCATAATAGACGTAGTGTTCTTGCACCTTGAGTTTTTGACTCTCATCATATGTCTTAAAGATAACACATTGGCACACAGAGATCTACATCATTCTAAGGACCCCAGAATCGCAGTGTGGATATGCTGTAATTTATGAAGAACATCCCCAGGATGATGTGTATTTAGCAGTCTTTCTATTAAACTAATCTCAAAAGATGACATAGGACAGAGAACAGATAGAGACAGTTATGAGCTCAGCAGCTGCCAGAAGTTCGCTGCAAGGTTCAGCACAAGGGAATTCTTTGGGGTGTTGAGATTCTTCTGTACCCTGTTTGTGGTGAAGGTTACAAGAATGCATGTTTGAAAACTCAGATATATACTTTTCTTTGATAAAAACTGCAATCTTGAAGATGGGTTAAATGCTGCTTATTATTAATGTTGCTCCATTAACTTTTTTTCTGGTATTTTTTTAACCATTCTTTAACCTTTATTCTGTGCCTTTGGCTCTGGGTTCATTTTTTAGGTGTCTGTTTCATGAATTTTTTTTAAAATCCAAACTAATTGCCTCTTTCTTTTTACCAATGAATTTAATTCATGACATTGACTTGCTCATTCAATTGGTTGTTTACTAATATTTGATATCTGATATTTTATTTCTTTATTTTTTACTTTTATATATACCTTTGTCTCTCTATTCCTGTCTCTGTCATATGGATAACATTTTCCACATCTCCTGTTTCTCATCCCAGCTGATAAGGCAGACTGTATTTCTCTAATAGGGAAACTATAATTTCTTAAACATACATGCAAAGTTTTTCAGTATCTTTACTCACTTCCCAAGCATGTTTTAACTACCCAATGAACTATGCTATTTTCTTGTTGCAAAACCTTATTAAGTAATTTTGTTCTAATCTCAGTTAGTCTTTCACTCATACAAATGTGCTATTTGTCTCAACTTGTTATCTCAGGTGGGTTCTTCCTTTCCTGGTTTCACATCACTAGTGTGTAACACATCATGAGTCTATCAAAAAACTGAGAACCAAATAACCATCACCAAAGAGATATCATGCAGTCAAAGGTGCTGCCATGGACATTAAAAATGTAAAATAGTTAAAGTTACTAATATTAAAAGGCGCTTATGGTGCATTGGCTGTGCAAAGGATTTCAGTAAGTGATAAAGTCTATACACATTCCATTCAAAAATGCATTTCTTTGCTGACATAAATTTGATACAAATTTAGATATTTGATTTCTTTTCCTAGATGTGGACATTTTAGTCATTGTTAGGCCTTTTTAAAAGAAGTTTGAGGATTTGCTTTGTTTCTATTGAAAACACACCCCCTCTACCCTTACAGAAAGCAAAAGTGAGAAAGCCATTTATTTCATTGACTTTAGAATTAAGGAAACTGAGTTCCTTTTTTTTTCCTCCCTAAGGACAGTTGTTGTGTTGTCTTAAAATGATTTGCAAATGAGGATTCATGAATCCAAATTTTATTGAGTCCATTTTTCTAGTCCCTGCAACCCTTAGGCTTCCTTTGCAGAAATATTACCTAGCTATAATCGTAGTCATAGAGCTATTTCTCCCAGAACTTTAACTATGATGCCTTGAAGAACATCCCATACACTCTTGTCACCCAGATGTCAGCTATTCCTTAAGATCTAGAAGATATTGGGTCAAACTCCAATCCCTAACCCTTTCCAAGTTCTGACAGATTCCTGGAAGTATTAGATTGTTCTGGTCAGAGTTTCTGTTTCCATGGAAACCATCCCATGCAAACACCCTGTCTGTACAACTTTGGTACAAGCATGAAATATGGTCCCTTTTTGCTGCGATTGTCTACAAAATTCATTTATAATAGGGTGTGGGTGTGTATCAGATTTTAATAAAGGCTTGGAAAGACTGGAAGGTATGTCCCTCTAAAAATGAAAATAAATATTTTATGCTCTATACTTCCTACCATGTTGTCTGACCTGTTTTCTTTGATTCTAGCTCCTTTGATTCTAGGCTCAGCACCTCCAGCTTCCAAGCCTCTTCTTCTCAGCCTGGAGCAGGACTTCAGCCATAGTTTGCTGCCTGGCTTCACTGTCCTTTGCTGTCAGTGACTTGTTTTCACTCCCAAGCTAATAGATATTTTCCTTAACCAAGATGTTTTCATTAAGAATTATTCTCATTCCGGGGCCTCTCTGGTGGTGCAGTGGTTAAGTGGTGCGCTGTGGAGCTGTCGGCAGCGGTGACGCAGGTTTGATGCCCGACCAGGGAGATTCCCACATGGCGTGACAGACCTCTCCTGCCTC
This sequence comes from Scalopus aquaticus, assembly GCA_004024925.1. NCBI lineage: Eukaryota > Metazoa > Chordata > Mammalia > Eulipotyphla > Talpidae > Scalopus > Scalopus aquaticus. The sequence continues at coordinate 3,437 of PVIJ01006196.1, forward strand.
TCTTGCTGCTCCCCTCAGCAGTGTATTTCTATCGATCTACCTGTTGTGCTCCCCATTCTGTCTCTGGTGAATCCTCTCACCGCCAAAAGAATTATTCTCATTTCGTCATCTTGGAAAGTAACCTTCAACCTTGCTATATTTTGATCAAATTCTCTTGTTCATTTTGCTTTTTAAACTTGTTTCTACCCCTGCCTCGTTTGTCTCCTCTCATTTTCTCCCTCCTCCCTATACAAACACACCCTACAGTTCTACTCTCCAGCTTTTTTATGCAAAAGCAGTAAAAAGGTTGCACCTAGAAGGAAATGATGGAATTCCCCTGTGTGGGGACATGTGCGTGAGCTGTGGTGATGCTTTGAGCCTCGATGTCTGTGGACTAGGGCCCCCAGCACTCTTCCTTAGGTCTGCACAGCATTCTCCCTGTGATTATCCCTGTGAAATTTGTTGTGTAGCCTTTCTTGAAGGCGAGTTTTGTCCTCTAATCTTTCAGTTACTGGGTAGGTAAAGACAAGTGAGGTATAGGTTTAATTAGGCAAGCATCTCAAAAAGAGCAAGAAAACTCAAACACAACTTCGAAGACCTTACAAGCTACTACTATTTGCAAAAACTCTCAAATCTTTTTTTAGGGAAGGCTGACTGCCTTATTTTTTGTCTTTCTCTTTTTTACTAGATCTTTGAGCATATTGGTTCTTCTCCTGTTTTCAGTGTTGTGGTGTGCAGAAATACTGTTTCTATTAAAAGTAGAGTATAACTTCCTTCCTCTCTCCTGTGGCCATTTTACTGTTTAAATCTTTTTGCTATTTACTGTTTAGACACCCAGGCCCACTCTGTTCCTCATCAGAGTCCTAGACTAGACAACCTGCCACCACATCCTCGGGGACTTCTACTTCTCAGACTTCTACGCTGGTCTCTGCCGAGTCTTCCTGTGATAGGTTCCCTCAACAGCACAAGTAGCTGTTTCTCAGTGGCCAAATTTTAGTATTTTCTCCCCCACTCTGCTCATTTCTGAGTAATTTGCATCTTTTGGAATATAATTCAATGTCTTTCCCACCTTGGGATTGAGGTAGGCACATTTTTCTTAAAAAGTAGATTGAAGATTGAAAGAAATATGGCGTCAGGAGGCTGACAGAAACTTCTGAAATCATCTATATGGTGCATTCCTATGGGGGAAGGTTTTCTGCAAAACTTTCCCAGCAGAAGTCGGGGGGTGGGAGGGAGAATGGGAAAACTGTGGTGTGGTGGAAGAACAGCAGTCTGCTCTACCACTTCCTAGATTTGTGAACTTGAGCAAGTTAAGTTCTCAGATGGTTTCTTTTTCTGTGTAGTTGGGGGAATATGGCCTATCTCTGAAACAAACAGATACGGGTCAGCCACGTGCCTTTGTGCAGAGCAGAAAAAGACCTCGCTGTGTGGACACAGCCCAGCATCACAGAACTGAGTAAGGGGGATTCCAGCTCACGTCTGTCCCTTTGCCTGGCACTCTGGCACAGCATACAGCCCGCAGCCCTGTCAGCAGCCAAGCTCCAGAGGTCTGTCGTCTTGCACCATCAGGAGCAATCCTGAGGAAGGTCTGGGCAGGGGGACAGTAGCAGGACCTGCCTAGTTGCTTGGCAGTATGTGGCACCTTAAGTAGGCGTCTTCTTATCTTCTAGCTGATCTTGCTTTCGCACAGTTCTCTATTTGCACCACACCATTTAAAATGTCATATTAACATATTAGCTCAAAGGTGTCACTCTCGGAGAAAATGCTCAGGGAAGCCTCTTACCTTCTGGTCTCGAGCCCCCACCTTCTTCCTCCTCCTCTATAGATTGTTGGAGCATCAGATGAGACCAGGAATGGGAAAACATCCCTCCATGACCCCAAACACTGAATTCGTGTTGGTTTCTCTTTCACGTTCCTTTAAGGCAGTCTGGCATTTTGTCTAGGCTTTCTGCTACTGTTTCATATGCCTGGGGTCTCCAAGGTAGGCTTCACCCAGAAGAAGTAGGACGGAGACTCCATTGAGATGTGAGGTAAAACTGAATAATTTATATTTACTTGAAATTTAAAGGGGAAGGCATTAAACTGTTCTAACATCTGTCATAGGGCTTGACAATACTTTTTGGATTTACCTACGAATAGATATATACAGACTGAGTAGGTGTGCTCCACCTTTTTTTCTCTGATACAGGTAAGTGGGATGAATGTTTGAGGACCACTCTTAGTCTCACACCTCTGTAGCCCACAGACCTTCTGAGTTTGGTCACATTTGCCATTCTTCCCTGCCTTCTTTTGTTTTATACAGTAAGTGGTTGACCCCTGCTTTGTCATCAGGACTTAACTTTTATAAATATTGTAGTTAGGGGCCTCCCTGTTGCCACAGTGGGTTAAGTTGCAGCACTATGAAGCCATCCAGAGCCATTGCAGCACAAGTTCAATACCCAGCCAGGGAGCTTCCCACATGGTGCAGCAGACCTCTCCTGACTCGCCCTCTGCTCCCCTCAACAGGTGTATTTCAGTTGATCTGCCTGTTCTGCTCCCCACTCTGTCTCTGGTGAATCCTCTCATCCCCCCGCCCCCCACTCCTCTGGCCTGCACCCCAGCTTGTAGGCATAAATAAAATAAATCTTCTAAAAAATATATTGTAGTTAAACTTCCTCTCTCTCCCAACCTCATCTGCATAGGATATGGGAAGAAGTAAACTTTTCATGGAGTCATTTGTGTAAGGTAATTTGTTGCTTAGGATAAGATGAATTGGAATCCTTTCCATTAATCTTTAAAAATTCATAAAATAAACTGTGGGCTCTGGGTCCAAGTGGCTTGGGCTAAGTGACATTAAGCAAGTGATTGTGAATGTGAAATTGGGATATTAAGAGTACCTGGTTCATCAGGTTAAGGTGACAGTTCAAAAGATTAATAACGGGCCTCCCCGGTGGCGCAGCGGTTGAGTGCTGCGCTGTGGAGCTGTTGGCAGCGGCAACGCGAGTTCGACTCCCGGCCGGGGAGAATCCCACATGGCGCGGCAGACCTCTCCTGCCTTGCCCGCTGCTCCCCTTAGCCGTGTATTTCTGATCTGCCTGTTCTGCTCCCCACTCTGTCTCTGGTGAACCCTCTCGCCGCCCCACGCCTCTTGGCTGTACCCCAGCTTGTATGTATAAAAAAAAAATTAAAAAAAAAAACAAAAGATTAATAACTGAGAGTTTTAGAATAGAGCCAGTTGCACACTTTTACAAGAGTCAGGTTTGCTGCCATCATCACTATAATCACCATCTGCACCCTGATCTATGCAATCTGAGCTGGCGAAACGAGTGACAGTGAGTTCTGGATCCATTCACCGAATGACTAGACTGGTGGCCTCCTGTTATCAGGTGCCCTGCGAAGTGTTGAATGCAATGCTCTGTTGTCAAACCTTGTACTTCTGTCCGGGGCCTCCTCTGTCACCAGCTTCCCATGCCATAGCAGTCTTCTTTGCAGTGATTTCAGTTTCTACTTCTATAATAGTACAAAGAGCTTTGCTCACAGAAAATCACTTAACACTTGCTATTGCAGAGTCACTAAACACTATTGATTTCCAACTACTTGCAATTTAGGGAACAAATAGACTTTCCCTGCATTATTAATTCTGTATTTCTTGTTGGCCATTCTGTGGTTGCTAGTCCCCCACTGAATTACTTGCTTATTCAAAGAGTTTTACCCACATAGATTTCTTCCAGTGGATGATTTCTTCAGGTTGGTTCATTATATAGTCTGCCTCATACTGCCTTGTCTTCAAAAGGAATACATTCTCTCTTACCCAAATTGCAGTCTTATGAAACAGCTAGACAGTCTTAGGGTTTAATGTTTTATTTTGTTTTTCCAATCAATTAAAGTACCACTGGGGGAATGGAAGTTCTCAACATAATATTTTGTGAAAAGCCACCAAATTTAAACATAATTTACTATTGAATAATTCTGTATTATTTCACCTCTCTCCGAAAAGCATGGTTTTCTAAAAGCCTAGTAAATTCCCTTTGAAGCTATTCATAATCATTGTGCACATAGTCCAGGAAATGGGTAGAATGAAAAGGGGAAACGATAGGAATTTCTTCCATATTTCCTTCTTCCAGTCCTTTACTTCTTGTACATGAGCTAATGTAACTATGGGGACCATCCAGTTCAAGGCTGAATCTGCTAAGGGGACATGTTTCCTGGACCAGCGACTGATTCTCCCAGGCCCAGTGAGAGAAGAAATACAACGTTTTAAAAATACACAAGTGTTCTTCAAATATTTATTTAGTTGTGAATTATTCTGTATCCTAACCAAACTGCTGGTTCATGTCATAACTTAGACGTGCTGACCAAAGTCAGATATTTCATTTTTCCAACATGTGGGCTAAGAATAAAATCTTGGTGCTAGAATTGAATGTTGCATTCTCCAGGCAAAGGAAATGGACTTTTATTGGATGTTATTGCTGCTTTCTTCACACTAATGATATTATGAAAGCTCTTGGAATAATATAATTTGAAAATATTATTTCTGTGTTTCAGGTCATGCAAGACAAGATAATCTGCCTTCCGAAAAGAGTTCAGCCTTCTCAGAACCACTCTTCTGTCTCAAATGTCTCTCAAGCAGTTGTCAGTGCCACCCCACTGCCTCCCACTAAAACATCTCCCACTAACCCCGTCACTGTGGAAATGAAAGGACTGAAGACGGACTTAGACCTTCAGCAGTACAGTTTTATAAACCAGATGTGTTACGAGCGAGCCCTCCACTGGTATGCCAAGTACTTCCCTTACCTGGTCCTCATCCATACTCTGGTCTTCATGCTCTGCAGCAACTTCTGGTTCAAATTCCCTGGCTCCAGCTCCAAAATAGAACATTTCATCTCAATCCTGGGGAAGTGCTTTGACTCTCCCTGGACCACACGTGCTTTATCTGAAGTGTCCGGGGAGGACTCCGAAGAGAAGGACAACAGGAAGAACAATGTCAGCAGGTCCAACACTGTCCAGTCTGGCCCAGAAGGCAATCTGGTCAACTCTCAGTCTTTAAAGTCAATTCCCGAGAAGTTCGTGGTTGATAAATCCACTGCAGGGGCTCTGGATAAAAAGGAAGGTGAGCAAGCAAAGGCCTTATTTGAGAAGGTGAAGAAGTTCAGAATACACGTAGAAGAAGGTGACATACTATATGCTATGTATGTTCGTCAGACTGTACTTAAGGTTATAAAATTCCTAATCATCATTGTATATAATAGCGCCCTGGTTTCCAAAGTCCAATTTACAGTGGACTGTAATGTTGACATTCAGGACATGACTGGATATAAAAACTTTTCTTGCAATCATACCATGGCACACTTATTCTCAAAACTCTCCTTTTGCTACCTGTGCTTTGTAAGTATCTATGGGTTGACATGCCTTTATACCTTATACTGGCTGTTCTATCGGTCTCTAAGGGAGTATTCTTTTGAGTATGTCCGGCAGGAGACTGGAATTGATGATATTCCTGATGTGAAAAATGACTTTGCTTTTATGCTTCATATGATAGATCAGTATGACCCTCTGTATTCCAAGAGATTTGCAGTGTTCCTATCTGAAGTGAGTGAAAACAAGTTAAAGCAACTGAACTTAAACAATGAGTGGACTCCTGATAAACTGAGGCAGAAGCTCCAGACAAATGCCCACAACCGACTGGAATTGCCTCTCATCATGCTCTCTGGCCTTCCAGACACAGTTTTTGAAATCACAGAGTTGCAGTCGCTCAAACTTGAAATCATTAAGAACGTGATGATACCAGCCACCATTGCACAGCTAGACAATCTCCAAGAGCTCTCCCTCCACCAGTGCTCTGTCAAAATCCACAGCGCGGCGCTCTCCTTCCTGAAGGAAAACCTCAAGGTCCTGAGCGTCAAGTTTGATGATATGAGGGAGCTGCCCCCCTGGATGTATGGACTCCGGAATCTAGAAGAGCTCTACCTGGTTGGCTCTCTAAGTCACGATATTTCCAAGAATGTCACCCTGGAGTCTCTGCGGGATCTCAAAAGCCTTAAAATTCTCTCCGTCAAAAGTAACGTTTCCAAAATCCCCCAGGCAGTGGTTGACGTCTCCAGCCACCTCCAGAAGATGTGCATCCATAATGACGGCACCAAGCTGGTGATGCTCAACAACCTGAAGAAGATGAGCAACCTCACAGAGCTGGAGCTGGTCCACTGCGACCTGGAGCGGATCCCACATGCCGTGTTCAGCCTGCTCAGCCTCCAGGAGCTGGACCTTAAGGAAAACAACCTGAAGTCGATCGAAGAAATTGTTAGCTTCCAGCACTTGAGAAAGTTGACCGTGCTAAAACTGTGGCATAACAGCATCACCTACATCCCAGAGCATATAAAGAAGCTCACCAGCCTGGAGCGCCTGTCCTTCAGTCACAACAAGATAGAGGTGCTGCCTTCCCACCTCTTCCTATGCAACAAAATCCGCTACTTGGACTTATCCTACAACGACATTCGATTTATCCCACCTGAAGTCGGAGTTCTACAAAGTTTACAATACTTCTCCATCACTTGTAACAAAGTGGAGAGCCTTCCAGATGAACTCTATTTCTGCAAGAAACTGAAAACTCTGAAGATTGGGAAAAACAATCTATCGATTCTTTCGCCGAAAATTGGAAACTTACTCTTTCTTTCCTACTTAGATGTTAAAGGCAATCACTTTGAAATCCTCCCGCCTGAACTGGGAGACTGCCGGTCTCTGAAGCGAGCTGGCCTAGTCGTGGAAGACGCTCTGTTTGAAACTCTGCCTTCTGATATCCGGGAGCAAATGAAAACAGAATAACTTATTTTTGTTTAAAGTTTGACTGAAACACGCTTCTACCAAATACAGTATAAATAATTAGGTAGTCTTAATGCCTTTCCTATTTTATGTTATGTTTTTTTTTTTCACACGGAACAATATGTACACAAAGATCAAGTAAGGAGTATGTATTTTTAATAAAAATTTAATTGTATTTTTTCAATATTAATATTTTAAAGTTTTATTTCTCTTGGAACCTAATCTATCTATTGTTTTCTACTGACAGAAACAGATGGTTCCATCTGTGTTTTAGTTTTTTGTTTTGTGTTGTGTTTTTGTTTTCCTTCATTCTTATGAAAGGGAGGGAATTTTAAGTTGCATGCTTTTGGTATTTTTTAACTAGATGAGGATATTTTGCCAACATCATTTTTAGCTTGTTTACACCTGTACAGGATCCTTGTTTTTATTTTTATGTTATGTCTGTATCTAGGTATCTGTGCTGGTTATTTTATTACGTTAATACTAGCTGCCTTCTCAATTGACCAAGTCCTTCATTCTACAGAAAATACTCCAGAGTGTAAATTCACATGAGTGCATTGTTGCAGCCTATTATTTTTTAAATTCCTCCCCATCACAGAAGTCCGAATAATCTTATTTCATGTACCTGACCCTTAAAATTACCCTTAGATGAGGATTTTGTAAGTGGGCGAAGTCAATATCTTCTGTGGCTGGCATGCTTGAATTGGTTATTTATAATTTACAGATTTATATTTTTACCAAATTTTAAAAACATCATTGAAAAACTAAATACAGAGGCTCCTCTCCTTTAACCTCAATATTGCTATATAATGCTGGTGAACAACCTTAGAGAAGCCAGATTTATATTAATTTAAGTGGATAATTAAATTTAAAATCATGGAATTAGAAGTCTGGTTTTTTGAGTAATTTAATCATCTTTGATATCTTGATATGCGGGTGCATCGATGGAAAAATTTCACTGCTTTATAAAGTGTCTGCTCAAGAGCTGGTGCACCCCATCAGGCCATCTCCTTTCCTCTGGGGAGGGTAGCCATGAGAGTTATTCAAATTCTGCCTGTTGCACAAAATAACCCACTTACACACACATATGTGTATATATATGTATATTAATCAATCTCCCTCAAGCCTGTCCTTGCTGTGAATGTTAATGATGCAAGCACAAGAACTCTCTCTGCTCTCTTTGGCTTAAAATAAGCATCTCATCTAAAACGGTTCTGTTATTTTAAAAGTTACAAAGTGTGAATACATTGCTCAGTGGCTGTCACTTCACAATCCCTTTTGCCTGATGGTCAGCAGAGCTTCTGTTGACCTTGTACTGAAAAAAAATCGAACAACAGTGTGTGTGAGTCTTTGGCAAAATTTTTCAATGACTATTCAGTTGTGCAGAACAGAAAAATGGAACTGCTATTCGTGCCCTCAATCAAAGACCAGTGCTACTGATCGTGGGAATTGTTTTATGTACCAAATGCAAAGACCTTGGTTTCTAAGACGTAGTCTGATCTAAGGTTTCGTGACTTAACAGTGAAAGAAAGTAAGAAGATGATTTGGGGTATTCAAATGTTGTTTTTAAAATTTGCTTCTTGTTCCTGAGGAATTTGCTCAATGCTGCTTTCAGCCATATATAGAACACAATTAGAGGAACTACAGAGATATGTACCTCACTCGTGCTTTCCATGGTATCCTGCGTGGGGTGAAGGATCTGGGGAAGAGATGCTTTTCATCTCCTTAACAATCTAATCGTTTAGACCAAAGTGCTTCCCTGTGTCTGCTCTGTGTTAAAGGTTAGGGTAGTGATTTTTGTATGACTAATTTATTACTACCTGGCATGAAAACAACATGTTTAAAATAGTAACATGGTTATATTTATTGTGAAATGAAATATTCACTTCCACAATGTTGTCAGAATTCTAATTGTAGGCAATGTGTTGTATGAGAAACAAGGCTCTGTGTTTTCAACAGACAAACAAAACACCTGATTGTCCGTGCTGAGCATGACAGTACCTGTGGAAAAGTAAGCTGAGCTAACCACTTGCAAAACACAGGGTGCACTATTTTTCTGGATAAAATTTATAGTTCTTTTCTATATCACCCTTCAAAAGGGATCTATTCAGGTTAAAAATCATATTTATGCTAAAGTCTTTGTCTGATGTTAACTCAGAATCTCATGTGGGTTCACAAATAAAGTGACTAAATAATTAGATTTTTATCATTTGTAACAATTTACTCAAAATTCCAAAAGGATTTGACCTGCTTTCCTAATGATTTTGCAGGCTGACCCTCGACCTCAGTTCTAAGTATGTCCAGTAAGCACATCAGTATAGTTCTATGACTTTATGTTTTAACTAAGGAGAAAATTCATAGATATTTCTATTCAATTTTATAAAAATGTAAAAGTCCCAAATTTCATCTTGAGCTAAATTTTCTGACTCTGTCCCTTTTTAATATCATAGCTTTTTGCTCACATTCTTAAGTGAAAAGTATTCAATGACTATTTAGCCTTTAAATGGGAAACTCAGGTAAATGAACTGCTAACTTTTCTAAAGTTCTTTAGCTGTTCCACTCAGTGTAAAAGGGGTATATTACTGAATTCCTTTCGGTGTTATAAGTGCTCTTGCTAAAAAGAAGCAGCTAGCTCTCTTTCTCCAACCCCTCCAGGATTCATGAGAAACTGCTTATGTAAATACAAAAGCACTGTGTGTATTCATAACTGCTTGACACCCACAGCAGGGACGCTCGTTGCTCAATTTTAACGGTGGCTTAGAACAAACAATTGTGTGATGAGTCTGCTTGACACAGAGCATGTAAATATATCCCAATGGAACTTGCCAAGAAGACCACACCTCAGAAAACCAGTACTTTGTTGGGTTTCTGTTTTGTTTTTGTTATTTAATGCTGTTGTTAACATAAAGGGTCTTGATACAGTGAAAGCTGATAGTAAAATGTTCTTACTATTCACCCATTTATTATCCTACCATTCTACTTCCCACGCACCTGTTGTAATGAGTTCTTATAATTTACATGGCATCCAGTGCAGCAGAAAGGCCTGGAAAACATGCCCGCTGTGAGTATTTTATTAATTTAGAGGTGAACCTTTCCCTGCCCCTCATGCCATCTTTGTAGAGAGGGACTTAAACAACCTAGAAACTTCCTGGGGTGACTTGGGATGAGGGAAGTACAAGTTCTTACAATATGCTATCTTATAATTTCTGATACTAAGAAAGAAAGAAAACCTTTATATGTCTTTGTTTCATTTTCCCCCAGGAGAGTTTTGTTGTCTATTTTACTAATTCTATGATAAGAAAAACCCATTCATTTTGTACTTTTTTTCTCTCAAATTCAATTTCATACCAAGTACCTGATCAATAGTAATGATGTGTTTACTTAAACAGTGAACATTCATGTCCCATCTTTATAAAAACTTGTCAGCAGTATTTAGCAGTGAATAGATAAGTGGCAATGTAATTTTAATTTGTTTTTAGAGGCTAAATTAAGATTCAATTGGCATTCTCAGATTAATCCCGAATGTGCTGCTATTCAAGCAGTTCCCATTTTTGATAGGATCTCCATAACTCAGGTAGCGTTCGGTACTCATCTTAAGTTAGCAAAATAATTCAGTTATTAGTCAGGCGAATGCCTCAAGGGTCTGTAGGATTTCTCAACCTTTCTTGTCCATCCAGAAACATTGTGAGAAAATGTAATAGTCTCCAGATCTGCCACTCATTTTGCAGATGTAGACTTCAGTGACATGCTTCTAATACAAGTTCGTACCAGCCTTCCAAAGTGGGTATTTACTTCACTCTTTTTCCTAGAGCTATTCCCTGGGAAAGGTAACATCCCTAAGTTCATTTTGGGGAGAGGAGCTGCTCTCACCCCAAGGAATTATTTTTTACCAGAAGACCTTGAAAAGGAGTATATAATTTTGGACAACTTAATTTCTTGTCGTGTTTAACAGTTTCTATGCATGATTTTTAAATACAGTATAACTTTGCTTTTTGCTGAATACCTTTCCCTCTCCCACATAATTCTGCCTCTTTAATGAATATTTTTATTGGGGTTGAAACTCTATGCCTTATGTACCCACTCAGTTTTTCTTCTGTATGTTTTTTCTCACTGTATGTGTTCAGAGTGTATCAAATGCAGGCAAAATCTGTAAGACTGTCAAGAAAATGCTTGAAAGTTTATTTGTCATAGTACAAACACATGATAAAATGTCTTAATGTTATGTAGTACCTAGGAACAGAAAATAACTTAAATAAAGTCATTTTTGTAATTTATCATTGAGATTTGTCCTTTTCTTATTCATTGGCAGAAATGATGCTCATTGTCTGCGTTTCTCTTGTGTTTTTGCACAAACTGTTACTAAGCCTCCCTGCTGTAGTCTGCAGGAAGTAGGCTGCATGCATTCTCTCACTTTATGTTGAGCTAGTTCCTGCAATTGTAACTAATTATTTCCTTCCTTAATTCACTGTACCTCATCTACCTAAGGTGCCCCTGGAGTTTCATTTGGATAATTAGTGCCTTAATATGTAATCTGGAGTGCAATTTCTGAACATTTGCCAGGTCAGACTGTATAACTGCTGTCCGGCCTAGCTTTCAGTAAATACTTTTATGTAATGATTATAGTTACTTAAAGGACTCAAACTGTTTTGCACAGCTAAGAGGCCACTCCTAGTTAAAACTACCTACAGTCCAGGCTCAGGGACGTCTGATATAAGAAGACTTCATAGGCCACTTCCACGTAAGAAAATGGTTATTGTTTACTTTTGGAACTGAATTATCACTTCATCTATTTTTCTGTAGTCATTTTTGACTCACTTATTTTACTGATTTATCAATGGCTGTTGTTTGGAGAAGGACCACTGAGGTGAGGAAGGATAAGATTGTGGTGAGAGAGTCCATGTGAATGTGTGTGTCAGAAATTTAACATGAGTCTGTGAGAACCGTGGAGATAAGAACAGAGAAACGCCAGACTAGAGCCATCTGGTGACATTAGAGCAATCTGCACAGAAGATTCCTCTGTTCCTTTCACCGTTCCATCTTCTAGTTCATTGACACAGAATATTGAGATAAACGCAAAAACTAAGTAATTTGCTTCAGTTATTCACTGTGTTTTAGGGTGAGGTGAGGGGTGCCCTGGGATCCCCAAACCTCACGATATAAATGCTTTCTGCCATCTTCCACTTCAAGAGAAAACATACTCTAGTGCATAAGACCTTCAACAGAAAGGAACTTAATTAATGTGCAATAAAGAGAAGGGAAAGAATAAATAAAATAGTTTTTTCACATGAAACACCCAGTTACTCATGCCCTTGTTGGTAAATGCCCAGACATACAGGGTTGGTCCAAAGCAGGAACACTGAGACCTGAAATCTTGCCACAAATCTAAGGCACCTTCTGGTGTGGGCCCATCGAAAAAGGGCAGGGGCAGTAGGGACCAGGCATGTCTGGAAGGAAAAGAGCAAAATCAAAAAATCAAGGTAAAGGCTGCCATTGTTAGCGTCGCCATGGGTCTCTCACCCACGTCTGTTTCAAGTGTCTCCTTGCATGTCCCTCAAGTCCCTGGTACCAGTTTAAAGCCGAAAAACAAGCACAACTTCTTCATGTCTCTCTGCTCCATGTTGTTCTTCCAGGTCTCCTTGCTCTTTCCTCTTCTCCCTGTCTCCCTTGCTTCTCCTTGCTGCTCAGCTTTACCCTCCCTTGGGTGGGGCAGGGAACCTGGAACCTCCCCTTTTCCTGGGGACCACCCTGTTACAGTTTCAGGTTCCCTGCCCCACCCAAGGGAGGGTGAAGCTGAGCAGGGAGGAGAGGAAGATGTGGGAGACTGGAGAAGGAAGGAAGCAGGATGCGGAGCCAGAAGGAGACCTAGAGGGTGCACACGGAGCAGAGAGACACTTAAAGAAACTGCACTGGCTTTGTAACTGGGCTGAGACCAAAGTCCAGTAAAGGTGGTGCCCCCTGGAGGGGGTTGCTGATGAGGATAGATAGCCCCAGGAAAAATGCTAAAAGGTTTTACAGTTTGGAGACTCTGATGAAAAATAAAAGGGACTGAAAAAGGAGATTCAGTCTCCATGATGTAGGAATAGAAGAAGCAGTCACCACGATGTAGAAGAGGAGACCCAGCGGCAGGAGACTCAGCCGCCATGATTGAGAGTTTGGAAATCAGCTGCCAGGAGCTTTGGAGCCACCAGGATATAGAGTTTCAGACTGAGCATTTTTGACTTCGGGGCCAGCGACTTTGGAAGTTTTGCAAATAGCCAACTGACGGAAACTGCTCCCGGTTTTGTTTTTACTGCAGCCGAAGAAAGAAGGCAAAAGCCTGGAGCAAGCGCCTTCCTAAAATGTGTGAGTGCAGTCTGTGGGGCTGTTTGGCCACTGGAGTTGCTGTTTTCAGTGTTGTTGACCTGTTGCTGTGCTAAGGCACCATGGCAGCTTCGGGAGCATCTCCAGCTGTGTCCTGTGTCGTCTTTGTGAGTTGGAACCTGGCCTACAGTCTGGTTGTTGCGTGTCTGCAGAGGCAGGAAGACGCCATCTTGGACACATGGCCTATTGTTTGGAAGAGGAGCTCCACGTCTGCAGTGGTGGGAAGACGCAGCCTTTGTTGTTTCTTCTTTGGGACTTAAAGGACTGGACATTGCTTTAAGTAAGGTAAACGGCCATATTTTGGCCTCAGTAACTCATTGTTTTTCCCTGTTTGTTAAATAAATCCCATCGTCATTGATCCCTAAGCCTAAGTATCTTTGCAACTGTGCATGCGGGTGCAGAACTAAGATAGTGACTGGTAAACAATTTGGGCAGTGCCCTTGGCCTGTTTTAATGCCCCATCTGCCCTGTATCAGCTTCTTGGTCCTGGACTGGTTGAAGCAGATGTGGGTGAGAGGCCCATGGGGATGCTAACAATGGCAGCTTTTATCTTGATTTGATTTTGCTCTTTTCCTCCCAGACTTGTCTGGATGTTTCTGACCCTTTTCTATGGGCCCCTGCCAGAAGGTGCTTTCAAGTTGTGACAGGCTTTCGGGCCCTGGTTTGGGCCAAGCACATTTGGGTGGACTTTTACCCACGAGAGGATGGGTAACTTTGGGTGCTTGATTTAAAAACTATATTCTCTGTCTTTTCTGTATTACAGAAAATTGTATTTAAGTTTCTTAATTGTATTTAAGTTAATTATATTTCTTAATTGTATTTCTTAATTGTATTTAAGTTTCTTTCCATTAAAGGTCTTATGTGTTTTGTGTTGATGTGGCAGAGGGCAAAACATATTTAGAGCAGGCAGGTTTGGGGATTCTGGGGTGCCCCTCTACCTACCCTGTAACAAAACCTCCCCTTTCCTGGGGATTGCCCTGTTACAATTACTATTGGCTAGCAAGATGGAAGCATTTTGTTTTGGGTGAAGGACATGAAGAGTCACTAAAGCCATTTTGAGACTCAGTGAGCACTTATGTAGCCGGGCACAAGGTATGCGGGTATCTGACTGTGAGTTTGAATCTCATCCTAAACAGCCAAGTAGGAAAAAACTGAAAAGCTGTTCATCAGCCACATTACTGTTGAGTGTAATTACTTTAACTAAAAATTACACTTTATTTTAAAAGATTTTATTTATACTGTATCTTTAAGATTTTTTATTTAAACATTTGAACAAAGCAAGGCACAAATAACATTTATATGGTCAGGCACCATATCGATACTTTCAGAGTTTGAATATTTGGCATTAAGGATGCAGCATTAGGCAAAGATATGACTACCAAACATCTCAACCACCTTGCCATTTGGGTTGTTTTCATTTAGGGATTCTTCTGTGATAACCTTCTAAAACAATTAGAAGAGGGACTTTCTAAAGAGAATGTCTTTATTAAATCTTTATTAAAAATAAAGATTTTCTAATTTGTTAAGGAATTTTATTTCAATTCAAGTTACAGCTAGACATGACAATTTAAAAAGTGTCTAGTTCAATTACTAATATCCCCAGGCAGCATTGATCTTGGGGAAAGGTGACACTAAAAAGGGGCAACATGTAAGTTTTATATTTTAAATCTCGCCCATAGCTCTTCTAAGAAAAAGAGCAACATCCCAGCAGTGATTTTGATTTTTTTATTCCATTTTTTTTTAAATCTGAATTGCAAAGTTTTTTAGAATTCCATTATAGTTCCACATAGATTATCTGGAATAATTTTGTTAACATCATACTCTAAGTAATATTTGTGCAACTTTGAACATCTGAGGCTAATTTAGTCCAAGAATAATTAAAGCCAATGCCAAAATGTGATGATAAATATAGACTGTTTGAGGAATCAATGCCCACAAATTTATGAAATAGTCACTAAGTTCCATTTGTGCTTAGTGAATGACGTTTATAAATTATGTTTCTTAGTGGTTATATTGCTTGATGAGAACCACAGTGTGGCTAATATCAATAAAAACCTGAAAGACCATGACAACAGTGCAGGTTGTTATGTTAAAGAGAGATATTCTGCGCCCCCCCCCCCCCCCCCAGGCGCAATGGGTTCAGTCTTAGCACTATGAAGCTATCAGCAGCCACTGCAGCATGGGTTCGATTCCTGGCCAGGGAGCTACCCACATGGCACAGCAGACAACTCCTGTCTCACCCGCTGTTCCCCTCAGCAGTGTATTTCAGTCAATGCCTGTTCTGCTCCCACTCTGTCACTGGTAAATCCTCTCACCACCCCCTCCTCTACACCCCAACTCTTGTATGTATAAAGAAATAAAATCTTTTTTTCAAAAAAAGGATATTCTGACACCTAGTAAAATGGTAAGGAAGACTTTATGAAGTACTCATTATTTTTTTAAAGATATATTTATTTATGCATACAAGAGCTGGAGTGTAGGCCAGAGGTGCAGGGTGGGAAGGTAAGAGGATTCACCAGAGACAGGATGGGGAGCAGAACAGGCAGATCTACTGAAAAACACTGCTGAGGAGCGCATCGGGCAAGACAGGAGAGGTCTGCTGTGCCATGTGGGATCTCCCTGGCCAGGGATCCAACTCTCGCTGCAGTGGTTGCTGCCAGCTTCTTGGTGCTGAGACTCAACCCCTTGCACCACCAGGGAGGCCCCGTTCTCATTATTTTTTCAGGACTTTTTTCTTGACTCTCCCCAGGTGCTAGCCCCTGGCAGTGAGATGCTCTGTTGTGGGCAGTCACATGCTGAGCCTTAACCTTGTCAGCCTGCTAGCAGATTCAGCTGCTCTGTGCACCCAGAAACAAAGACAGGATGTTGACTGCCTTTACCTTAGTGAGGAAATATTTACAATGAGTTCATGCTTGTGAAATTGAAAACTGGAGATTCAGCTTCAATCCAAATGACTCAGTCAACACATACTTTGTTAAGTCCAGATAACCTCTCAAAGGGACTGAATTGTTTCAAATGGGAAAATATGAAGAATGCCAGAGGACTTCAATACCCGATTTAAATTACATAAAGCTTTTGTTTATTGTATGGGGTGGGGGAGGAGATGTGTTTTGCTTAACCAGGGTCTCCTGATAAAAAAAGTCAATTCACTTACTAGAATTCAGGCTGAATTGTTGTCCTTACAATTCTACCAACAATAATGTTAAAACAATCAAAGCCCAAGTACAGCAAACCAACTAGAAAGTCATTTTCAGAAAATGCTAGCGACTATTGTGTTTCTATTTTGGAGCTTCATTTCTTTATGGAATTTTAAGTCTGATCAAGAGCCTGCTTCAAAAATGCCTGAATGTTGATACAAAACCGTGTGGAAAATGCCAACCGTGGCTTTCCTAAAAGCACCAAGGTCTTGAGTGAATAGCTGAGACAGAAGCTGCATTCTGGGTTGTTTTAGAATGTGTAGAATCATATACATTGTCTTTCTTGTGTGTTCATGGAGAAAGAAAATGTCACACAAATATTATCTGGGACCCTATAAATGCTGTAAGTGGGCCTAACAACACAGGAGCTACACTTACCTGTAGAATTGAGTAGACGAGGACCCAGAGAGTGTTAGGTATTCATGAAAATGCCCTTTCTATCTTCAGTTCTGTCCAACCTGGTATAATTTTGGCCCTGCTTATATTAAGATCCCCATTTAGAGGGCATGATGAGGGGAGCCCCAGGACCCCCAAATCTGCCTGCTCTTAGTGGGTTCTGCCATCCTCCACATCAGGAGAAAACATACTCTGGTGCATAAGAACTGCAGTGGAAGGAACATTAATACAATTAATGCGTGATAAAGAGAAGAAAAGGAGAAAGAATATAGTAACCCAATCAAGCACCCCTAGTTACCCATCCCCCTGTGGGTAAATACCCAGGCAAATAGAGTTGGCCCAAAGCAGGACCTCTGAGGCCCAAAAACTTGCCACAAGTTGCACCTTCTGGTGGGGGCCCCATAGGAAAGGGACAGAAGGGGCCAGACAAGTCTGGAAGGAAAGAAGCAAAATCAAAGTCAAAATAAGGTCTGCTATTGTCAGCCTCCCCACCGGTCTCTCACCCGGGTCTCTTCTGAGTGTCTCCTTCCTTGTCTCCCATGTCCCTAGTACAAGTCCAAGGATGAGAAGCAAATGTGGCTTCCTTCTTCACGTCTCTCTGCTCCATCTGCCTCCTCCAGGTCTTCTTGATCACTTCCTTCCTTCTCCCTGTCTCCTCCAGCTTCTCCCCCCTGCCCGGCTACACCCTTCCTCAGGGTGGGGCAGGGAACCTGGAGCCTCCCCTTTCCCTGGGCATTGCCCTGGTACACCCAGACTTTTGAAAAAAATTTTAAGACTTAGGATTTTTCTAAGACTGTGGGAAAGGAGACATCGGTGGCATCTGTGAGACTGCACTGTCACGTTGTCCGCATCTCCTCTTCAGCGACGGAAGCCCCTCTCCCTGACAATTTAATATTCACTAACAATTTGGGGCATGAAATCTAGAATCTTTAAAGCCAAATAACGTTCACATATTTTATATAATCTTTCAGTATGGCCAGTGATTATTGTAGAAAAACAGAAAATTGGGAAATCTGGTGTTCTCTTCATCTCTTTATTTTACTTTCTTTGGATAAGCTGGGGATAGCTTTGGACAGGATTTCTAGTATGGGAAACCAGAAGAAAGCCATCATTTCATATGACTGAGTCATTTTAAAAATCATCAACTTTTTGACATTTTCACAGGTCTTATTTGATTGTCATATGTTTCTCCCAAAGTCAAAGTTTCCCAAGTTGCTCAGAGACGCTGTGGGCAGGCAGCACACACCCCTGGGCTGTGCTCTTACACAAAAAAAGAGGAAAGGAAAAGAGGTTTGGGGCCTTGAATGGGCTTCAAACTGTGCCTGGGCCCCGCCCCCGCCCTGTCTGGGAAAGCCTCACGGAAAGGCGGGACAGACAGCCTAGTGTGCCTCGGAAGCCTCTGAACCCTTCTCCTTCTAGCTCAGAAAGCATGTGGGAATTAGAAAAGTTTTCTAGGAAACAATTACTTATGGGCAAAGAGACCAGAGAAGTCTCAGAGAATTTCTCCAGCAGAGAATTCTAACTAATGACTCGCCGCTGGGCAGCCTGCCCCTGACAGCCCATGTAAACTTGGTCTATGAAAGGCCACATTGAGATCCATGTTCTCCCTCAAGCCTATAAATCTCCAAGCATTCATTGTGGGATCCTGCGCTCAGGGTCACGCCTACAGAATGCAGCAGGTTTTGCTCATTCAAGAAGAGTAGCTGTGTCCTAGACGACTCCCGTCGTAGGTTGTATCGAAGGTGTCAGCTGCAGTCTGCCTGTCCCCTAAGATTTGGAGGAATTGGCTACATGCCCCATCCACGACCTTTGGAAGTCCAGAGTCCTCCCCAAGATTTCACAAATTTCTGGGGAGTTTTTGTTTTCAAGCCACTGGCTGTGAACCTCTGTTTTGATGGAATGTCTTCCACGCATCTCCTGTCTACCCACTGGTAGGTCCCTGTTCTAAAAGCTGAATCTGCCCTGTTCCTTGATTTGCCCCAGCAGGCACACCAGGTATTTAGAGGCTTCAGTGAAGGACTGGAGTGGATGCAGAGCATTCGAGAGAGTCCTGTAAGCCACCTTAAAGCCCCCTCTTTGTAAAAGCCATCAGCGCTAAGCTAAGCCCTGCCCCCATTCTCTCCACGCTCCCATTCTTCACCCCTCCATTTCCCTCTCCCCAGGCCTCTTATCTTTGCTCCAATCTCAAATCCTTTATCCCCAAACCAATTTCAAATCCCGACTATTGGAGGGCTGCTTAACATTCTTCTTGCTTCCTGGTTTCCCACCCTCTCCCTGGTGGCGCTCAGCCCTTGCTCCTGGCAGCACAGCAAAGTTTTTCTCAGCACACCTCCATCCACACGAGGAGTTATGGAGGCTGCGTTGAACCGCTTTGTCAGCCTGTCTGTTACAAGTCACTGTCCTGACCTGCGCCTCCTGACCGTGCCTCCTGTCTTCTTCAGAATCCCACCCTTCTCCTTAACTCTGAATACGCAAAATCACTAAGCTTAGTCCTAAGCCCTCAGGCCCCTCTGTGCTCACCCCTGCTCTTAATGATCTCATTCAAAGATGCACCCCCAACCTCCTGATCTCTCCCTCTGTTAGGTCTCGTCCCTTCTCCCCTCCACCTTCTGGACATTTCCACTTGTCCCACCATCTCAAGCTTAATGTGTCTGAGGCAGAGTGCACCTAGGTATCACTAGTGTGACTGCAGCCACCTAAGCTCCCTCCCCAAGACCCTCTGCCTCCTCCCTTGCTCTCTTCTCCCTTGCCAGACTGTTTGCCAAGGCGAAGCTCTGATCTCGTTGGCCCTCTTCAAAAACCCGCTTTGGGCAGTCTCCTTGCCATAGCCTGTCCAGCACTGGACACACTTAGCTTGCCTTTCAAGACCCCCCACATCCAGGCCTGAATTTTTTGTAGCAAAGCCCTACAATCCAAAGTGAATTCAAGGCCTCACTATCCATTTCCCACGTGAGGAGAGCTGGCTGGAGTTAGAGAAGGATAACTTATTCCCTCTTCTCTGAAATTCAGGTGCTCACAGATAACCGTACACAGGGCAAAGGGCTGGAAACAAAACCTGTGCTGCCTCATGGCATCTAAACCCAGAAGGCCACACAAAGTCGTGCGCAGGGCCAAGTACACAGCCCATCTCGGCCTCTTCCTGGATATGTGTATGGCAGCAAATTCCTTAGCTCCTTGACCCACAGTAGCCTCATATTTATTATTATATTTTTGATATTTTTTTATTTATGCATATAAGAACTGAGGTGTAGGCCAGAGGAGGGGGTGGGGAATGGTGAGAGGATTCACCACAGACAGAGTGGGGGGCAGAGCAGGCAGACTGACTGAAATACACTGCTGAGGGGAGCAGCAGATGTGACAGGAGAGGTCTGCTGCGCCATACGGGTCAGCTCCCTGGCCAGGGATGGAGCTGGTGTTGCATTGGCTGCTGATAGCTTCATGGTGCGGAGACTTAACCCCTTGTGCTACCAGAGAGGCCCCAGTATCTTCGTATTTAAATGGAGATGGGGAGGCAACTTACAGGCTGTTGTGATGATTAGTGATGTGTGTGAGGCGCACAGTTCAAAGCTTATACCCGAAAAAATGTGCTAGTGTCCGATGACTGAGGGTTGAACTGCAGGGGATGTAAGAAGTAGCCAACACTATTGCACATTCTCCTAAAGTCAAGTCTTACTTAAGAACGAGAATGTGCTAGGCATTGTGTTAAAATCAGAAAGCTTGTATCTCTGCCCTCAAGGAGCTGGAGCATCCCAGGAGAGTCAGGTAAGCAGTTATCTTCTGGGCAGGCGATAAGGGGTGGAGATGCTCCACTCCGGAAGCACAGGTACTTTCCCAACCACTGGCATTTTCTGAACACATTCCATGTGCCAGACACAATTCTAGCGACTGAAGATTCGACAAGGAAAACAATATGATCCTTGTTTTTAAACAGCACGTAATCTAATAGAAGACAACCACTTATTCAAATAGCCACAGTGTGTTACAAAAGCTCCCCTAAATCTGTTCACACTACATATGAGGTCAGAAAGGATGTGGTCAGATTCACCTGGTGATAGGGGAGTTTTGGGAGGGGAACCTGAGCCCAGTCTGGATGCAGGTGACCTACAGGCAGGGTTGAGAGGACTCTGGGAAAATAACAACTTTTTGCTGGACCCACTGATGGCACTGGAAGGCCTGAGGGCAGGGAAGGACCAGGAGCCCTTGGCATGGAGAGGAAGGGGACATGAAAGACATGACATTTGAGCCATCAGTCTGAAGGTACCCTGGATGTTCCCCCCATTCCAGGGAGCACTTTAGTTTATCCTCCTGGCAGGGGAAAGTCAGAGGGAATTTAAACCATTCTCAGTTACATTCAAAGCCTGAATAATGATACTGAGACCATCTTAGCCCTTCCTCTGTTTTCAAATCCTCGTAAAAGAAAAAAGTTACCATCTGGTCTGCAGAAAACCAAAGGCTGCAGAGCGAAGCCAAGAGTCGGCAGATTGACAATGCCCAGGGCAAACTTGGCCCCTGTCTACCGAGGCTCATAAAACCGAGTGTGTTGCTTTCATTTGTCTTTGGCTTTCACCAGTCCCTAGACCTCAAGGAAACCACCCAGCAGACTCATTCTCCTTTGTCCCCACCTCTTCCTCTTCCTTCTCACCCTCATTTCTTCCTTTGCTTTGTTGCTGTTTTTTTGGCTGTCCCTCTGATTGCAGGAAATTAGCCCAGTATAGAGTTCGGAAAACTGTCTAGGAAGCCACTCAAATAAACTAGACTCTGAGTGTCATTCTCTGGGCAAAATCTCTTTTCCCTGTGCCCCTGCCCTTGCTGAGCTGGAGTGCTCATTGTGACATGCCATTGACCTCTGGGCGTAAGAGCATGTAGTGGTTTCTATGCTCACCCATTGAATCAGAAGCTGTCTCCCGGGTGAGCCCCAGTTGCATGCTTGAGTCACGTGGCCTGGATGGTCCAGACCAGGAGAGGAGGAGGAGGAGGAGGAGGAAGACGTGGCTCCAAGTGTCCCCAGCTGACCTCTTTCTCTTTTCTGTCCCCAAAGGAAAGGTGGAGCTTTCCTGCCCACAGAACTTAATTTCCTCTTCCCGTTCATTACAAGGCTGCATTCCTGTCTCCTCCTAGGGAGCAGGGGACAGGCATGCAGTAGGGCAGCACACCGCAGAACCTCTTTGTTCTGGAAAGCAAGGGCTTTGCTGAGTCTATAGGTGGAAAAGCTGGAGGTCATCCCCTCCTCTGGTGATTGCATTTCTTAGTGTATGTTGCTCTCCCTGTTTCCCTCCTGGGTAAGACTTCAGATCTGACAGGACCCCAGGGAGCCTGCTGTGGTGAGAGTGTCTCTTTCAACACAGGGAGCTCCTCACTATTTCAACCACTTTCAGACACAAAGGAAGAACCACAGCTGCGTGTGAAACGGCCCCCCACAGGCACTGTCAGAAGGCCCAGGTGATGGAACCCAACAGTGAAGGGGAGCTCATGCCCCATGCAGTGAATTTGAACCAAAGAGACAAAGGACACCTAAGGGAGCTGGCATGTCAATTCTACTCCCTCCTGTTAGAGGGTAGAGGGAGAAGCACCCTGCAACCTCCAAACCTGCCTGCCTTAAATAGGTTCTGCAATCCGCCTCATCAATATTTTCCTCTAAGAAATACATATTAATTGAGATTCTTTTTTATTTAAAAGGAAAAATGTGTTCTGGGCCTAGTGCTCACAAATGTACTTTTTGCCAGCAATGTGTTGTAACCTTAGAAAGCAAGTGAGGGAAAGACGACCCCAGAGAAGAACTGGAAGACTAAGGATGACAAGTTTTTATAGACTTTCACATAGGCAAATTATTGAGAGGTAATTATTGGTAATAAACCTAATGTGTATGAAGTGTAAAACTAATATCTACACATCTCTAACAAGAGAAAAGTTGTAACATAGTGTTGCTGCTGTAACTAATCCTCTGTGAGGCAGTTTACAAAGTATGCTTATGAATTTCATTACCTTATTACAGTCAATTATTGTGCTGTTCTGTTAACTGCAGCAAAAGTCTCAATGATAGTTAAAATAGTTTATTAGATAATCAATGTGAGGAATCAAACCCAGGAAGCAATCCAGCAGATTTTACTGTGAGAACTGCTCCAACAATCAATCACAAGTTTGGATTTAGTTTATATAGGTAGGAACAGTGAGTCATTGATATTAAAAATGTAATTATTCTTGGTGGGGTGGGGGTGGGGACTTCTGGTTCTAAGTTATTTTGACCTAAAGATACACTGATACTGTATATTGATACCATGTACTATCGGTATAAGGCAATGCTGGGATTTAATGTCTTATTTTCTAAAGAATGTACGTTGGGCAAGCGAAGGCTAGGACCCAATCTAACATGGTTCCCTGGTCATTAGTGGGGGTTGAAAAAGCTAGTTTTACCCACAAGCAGCACATGTTGCATGATTGTTTCAAAGACTACAATTCTATGCAGATGGCTATGCTCTCTGGTCTGCTGGTCCAGGAAGAGGTCATTCCCAAAACATTTTACAGTAACTTTGGGCTCCTCATGAAAATCTGTTGTACCTTGAACATTTCTTTTGGCAACTTTCTGATTCTTGAGATTTCTAAAGGATAAACCTCTGCATTTTAGTGTAGGGCAAATAATAGGTTGTCCATTTATTCAACATACACTAAATTTTGTCATTTTTCAGAAAATCAGGTGGGTCATGGCAAATCAGAAGTTGAAGGAAGATACATGCTCTTCCATTAGTGAATCCGTAGAGGACAAGGATGTGAAACAATGTCCGCAGCCAGCTGTTATGGGCACTTTATGCCTAGGACTTTAAAGGGCATACACTCCAAGCATGGGGACATGAATGTTTAGGAGAAGCTTCCTCAGAGTAAGTGACATCTGAACTGTTTGTTGAGAGACATGAGAATTAGCCAAAGAAAAGGAGAAGGACATACTAGGAGATGTAAAAGGGAATAGATCCAGGACTTTGAAAAAGTTAATCTGTTGATAAATGCTGTCCAGAACTATCTGTGATGATGGAATAGTTCTGCATCTGTGTGGTCCAAAATGGCAACCACTTGCTCTGCCACTAGCCTGAGCAAGTAGGGAATTAGAATTTTATTTCATTTTTCAAATTTTAATTTGAATAGCCATGTGGTTGGTGGCTACTATCATTTTTTAATAGAATAGCTCTAGATGAGATCTGCTGCTAAATTAGGCATGTTGTTTTTTCCTAGACAGTTTCACTTTCATTCTAAAGATGAAATAGAGTAACTGTAAATTTTCAACATGGAATAAATATATAAGTAGACTTAGGAAAAAGATTACATTCAAGTTTGGAAGTAGAGTAACTTGGCACATTTATAGTGCATTCCTTGCTGTCACCTTTGAGAAGGTGACCAAAAAAGAACCATATAAAACAAACATTGCCAGAAAATTTATCTTTGAAATGATCTGACAGTGGGAACTGCCAAACAATTAGTTCACCTACAAAGCAATAAGTAAACACACTAGGATATTGAGTAGATGGCATTAATGGCCCATTCTTGGGGCCCGCATACAGATGGCCAATTAAAAGTGTAAAACTGTGTTCAACTTCACTAGTCTTCAAAGAAACTTCAGTGAAAATAAATTCCCATTTTTCAACAACCAAATTAGTAATTATTTTATTCTGAGGACTGTACATTGCTAAGAATTGGGTAAACTGTTTCTCTCTTAAACATCTTTAGGAACATTAATTGGTTCATCTTTTCTGGAGGCCAGTTGGCAGTATTCTAGCAAAAGACTTGATTATGGTTAAACCCTGTCAGCCAGCTAATCCATTTCTGGGAATTTGCCATAAGGAAGTAATTAAGGATTCTTGCAAAAATCTATGCACAAGGCTGTCCATTTCTGTGTTACATACAACAGTGAAAAAAAATGACAACAACCTAATTATGGCTCCCAACAGATTTATTAAATAAATGATACATCTATACAACTGAACACTGCACAATCATTAAATGTCATGTTATATATGAATATCTTAACTGCATAGAGGAAATGTGTGCAATAGATTTTTTTCCTGGAAAAAAAATCAAATCCCTGTTTGAATATAAGATTTCAGTTGTTTATAGAAAAATTATTAGGGGGGCCTCCTGGTGGCACAAGGGTTAAATCTCAGCACTATGAAGGTAGCAGCAGCCACTGCAGCATAAATTTGATCCTGAGCCAGAGAGCTGACCCACATGGCACAGCAGACCTCTCCTGTCTTTCCTGCTGCTCCCCTCAGCAGTGTATTTCAGTAGATCCACCTGTTCTGCTCCCACTCTGTTTCTGGTGAATCTTCTCACCCACCCACCCCCACCTCTGGCCTACACTGCAGCTCTTCTATGCATAAATAAATAAATCTTAAAAAAAGTAGGAAAAATAAATTAAGACCTAGTGATTCCACTCCTCGGAATCTACCCAAAGGACACAAAAACACTAATTCAAAAGGAAACCTGCATGCCTATGTTTATTGCAGCACTATTCACAATAGCTAAGATATGGAAACAACCTAAATACTCCAAAACAGGTGAATGGATCAAGATGTGGTATATATATACACAATGGAATATTACTCAGTAATCAAAACTCATGCCATTTGTGGCATAATGGATGGAACTGGAAGGAATTATGCTAAATGAAGTAAGTCCGTAGGAAAAAGATAAATATCTGATGGTTTCACTTATATGCAGAATATAGAGAAACTGAATAAAGTTTTAGGAAAAAGACAAAACTTGCGAACTGATCGTTGACCTGGGGCATACAGCAGGGGAGAGTGGGGCGAGGGTCAAAATAGGGGAGAGAAGAGCACCAGGGACTGTGGTGATGGAGGAGGGGTGCTATGGTGGTGGGAGAACTATGGGGACTACACCTGGGGGAGAAACCAAATACGGTCTGGAAATTAACAGTAATATAAGACAATTAATTAATTAATTAATTAAAAAATAAATTAATGATTAGAAAAAATACTTGAAAAAAATTCAAGTTATGCTTGAATTTTATGAATTGAATGTTAAGGCTGTTTATCACTTAGTGGTATGATAATGGGTGAGCTTTGTGTTCTTTATGATTCTCTGCATAATTTTCCACAATTGGTATCACTTCTATTTTTGTATATAGACTTGTTTTATGTCCCAGTATATGATCTATTCTTGACAATGTTCTATATGCACCGGAGAAGAAAGTGTATTCTTTGCTTTTAGGATGGAAAACTCTGTAAATGTCCAGTAAGTCCATCTGATCAAATACTTCATTTTAGACCTTTATTTCATTGTTAATTTTCTAGCTGGATGTTCTATCCCTTGTGACAGTGGTGTCCTGGAGTCTCCAGCAATTGTATTTTTGTTGATATATTGCTTTAGGTCTGTTTAATGACAGTTGTTTATATAGCTAGATGCTCCTATATTTGGAACATAAAGATTAGTAAAATTAATATCTTCTTGGTGAGTTGTTGCCTTGATCATTTTATAGCATCCATCTTTGTCCTTGATTATCTTTTTTAGTTGAGAGTCTAACTTACTGGATATAAGAATAGTAGTTCCTGATTTACTCTCTGAGTTATTAGCATGTATGACCTTATTGCAGCCTGTTATTTTTAGTTTTTGTCTTTCAATTTTAAATGTGTCTCTTGCAAACAAAGTATTGATGGGTGGAATTTTTTCACCCACATTGTTAGCCTCTGTCTTTTTATTGGTGAATTCAGACCATTCACTTTTAAGGTGATTATTGACATGAACTCTTTATTTTCAGTCATTTTGCTTTTGAATTTTGATTCTTTTATTTTTCTGTTGTTTCTTTTTCCCTTCGTTTCTCTCTACTCTTCCTGAATGGCTTTCCTTAGTATTTCTATCAATTTCTTTGATTCTTCAACTGCAGGTGTCTGTATTTTTGGTTAGTGGTTACCATGGAGGTTTTATTTGAGTTTCTATGTTTTAGGTCTCTTTATGAGCTGGTATCTGCTCTCTGACATTTAACTATACTGGTCCTACCATTTCTTCCTCCTCCTTAATATTTAGTGGTGTTAACTCACATTATTCTTGATACTGATGTTTCATTGCTCTTGTTGTTCAGGTAAAGAGCTTGTGTTTCAGTTTTTCTTTTCTTGTAGAAGATCTCCCTGTAGTATTAGTTGAAGAGCTGGTGTGGTGGTGGCAAACTCCATTAGTTTCTGTTTGTCTGAGAAAATCTTTACTACCCCTTCACACTTTGTTGATAATTTTGCAGGATAAAGAATTCTTGACTGAGAGTTCTTGTCTTAGGGGATTATGGATATTTCTTTCCACTATCTTCTTGCCTGGAGAGTGTCTGGATTGAAATCCAGGAAAATCCTAATTTGGAAGCCCTTTGATAAATTATTTTTCCCCTTGCTTCCTGCAGTTTTTCCTTTGTTATTGATTTATGATAGTTTGTCAATGATGTGTCTGGGTGTAGATATTTTTGCATCTAAGAATTTAGCTCTTCTCTCTGCTTGCTGGACTTCCATATTTAACTCATTCTGTAATTGGGGAAGTTCTTGCTTGTTATTTTTTTCAATACGGTTTCTATTCCTATTTCTTTTTCTTCCCCTTCTGGCAGTCCAATCATTCATAGGTTTCCTATTCTAATTGAGTCTGGTATTTCTGGTAGTTTCCTTATTTTCCCCTTTACTTGACATTCTCTTCTTCTAAATGTGTAATTTGTTATTTAAGTCTTTTACAACTGAAATTCTTCTGTCATTTTGAATCTACTTACAGCACTAAGTTTGTCTGCATTTAATTCAGAATTTCTTTTTGTGATCTTTGTAGATATTTAAACTCTTTAGTGAAGAACTCTCTTGGTTCCTAGATCTCCTTTCTGAGATCTTGTATCTGCCTCTCTGCCTTTGACACACCTTCCAGTATCTCGTTTAGCATTTTTAACATTGGTGTTTGAAGTTGTTACATAGCTTCTCTATTTCTGTCTCCTTTATATTTGTCATAAGACTTCTGTGCTCATTTTGCTTTCCCATCTTGTATTGAGATGTTCCTTGCTTCCTAGGCATGTATATTGCCTTATTTATTGCTATGTGTGTGTGTGTGTGTGTGTGTGTGTGTGTGTGTGTTTGTGTGTGTGTGTGTGTGTGTGGTTGGGGCACTGGGAATTTGTCCTTTTCTTGGTCTACTTCCACGTGAGATGGAGGTGGGAGGGTAGTCTAGGGCTTAATACTCAATCTCGGTTTGAGGAGTGACGTTAATCACCTCTACCTCATGTTGTGTTTTGCACTGAGCTGTATTCTGTGCTGAGCTTGTCTTCACTTCCCTCTCCACCTCTCCATCATTCCTTTCTTCTGAGGGTCGTGATCTATGAAGCTTAGGCCTCCCAATGGGAAAGGTCATGTCGGGACCATCAGACACTCTCCGGGAATAGCTTGCACTTGGCTCAGAGGCTGTGCTGCGTGGGTAGCAGGCACACGTGTGCCTCCTTAACAGCGCGGCATGAGCACTGGCCAGTGTTCCTCCGCCCTCACCTCAGCGGCTGCTTCTGCAGGGCTGGAAGTAGACCCACTCCTGGCCTGCCTTCCTGCAGTACTGGTGAGTTCACGCTAAAGTCATTCTTTCTGCTGTTGGATGTTTTCTGGAGCTCAGGATGGAGTTTCTTTGCTCTCTTCTGGGAGGGAGCTTTGAGTTGGCATGCCGCCCCAATTGTAGGGTTCCCATTTTCCTGGGCCACACAGAGCCTGCCAAACTTCCACTGGCCCAGGTTAGGCCCAGGCCCACTCTCATCTCAGGAAAATTCCTCCAAGGAATTTTGCAATGTCTGGGTTTTCCTTGGCATGGCTCAGGAAGTTCACCCCCAGCCCTGACATGCTCCCCCTCTCCTCCTCCTATTCTTCCCCCTCAGTGGATATCAATCTTAGTCCTTGAGCTCCCTGTGGAAGATCTGGGGCTATATAACTGGTTTGAAGCAACTGGATTATTCTAGGCACACATATCAGTCTTTTTTTAATAGTTATTTTCAAGGGAGAAGGTGATTCCACCATGTTGTGGAGTCCCCTCATTTCCCACAATTAAATCTATGAATTTAAAATAGAAAGGCACTTTTAAAAAGTTGTTATTAATGATGTCGGTAGTGTTCAATGGTAACAGAAATCATTGAAAGTATATAATTGCAACACTTCTGCTGTACTAGATAAAATAATTTCAGTGGTGGTAGCCATTAGTTACCTGGATCTGTGGGCAGCAGAGCTTTAAAAGAGAATAAGTAACTTTTCAGTTCTTTTCAGAAACTCTTCCCTGCTGTTGGTAGCAGCAGAAATGCTCTAATTAATCAAGAAAAATGTTTTCAGCCAGAGATAATTATGTATATGAAGGTGACCTTGTAGCCAGATATGTGGATGGTTTGCATAAATAAGAGAGATATTCCCTCTGTTAGGTTCTTCTTAACATTTTAAAGCAGATGTAGCTGCAAAAAAAAAAAAAAAAAAAAAAAAAGGGACAAGAGTGACAAGGAAAGGTTTAACCAGAAACCAACAACCAGAAACTTTAGCTAAGGAGAAATTCTTCTGCCTTTCACTTTTAGGAGAGAATGGGAAACCTCAAGAAAGTGACTCTAAATTGAGAATTGCTCACCATCAACTTCCAGGATATTTCTCAAGGGTTTCCCAATTCAGCCTAGTCTCCAGACTAGGAGACATCATCAATATTTGCCATTCCAATGGAAATAATTTCTAATGGTGAATATGAGAGTCCAGAAGGATTTTCATTATCAACTAAAACAGGATAAATTATGTCCTGTATACCCTACTTACTATGCAGAGGAGGAAGGAAGGGAGGGAGGGAGGAGATAAGGAAGGAAAGAAGGAAAGAGTAACTACACAGGATGGAAAGACTAGACTCCATCCAAAGACTCACATGTCAGCACTGGGGTCTGGTTTCCAGAGGTCTGGTATAGCTTTGCATGGTTCTGTCAAATGTTCAGTATCATGCTTTGTCTGGTATTTTCCTTGAGGAATGAGAGTCCTGTTATTTCATAACCTCCCTCCGTTAACTGGCTTGGGGACTCAGACGTCCCATTGCTCCTCACCTGCCAGTGGCTTCCCCACCTAGTGTCATAGCAGAAGATGTCCTCTGCCTCTGAGTCGCCCTTGATGCTCCACTGGGATTAGCTGGTGAACTGTCTAAGCAATTCTGCTCATACATTTTACTTCCAGTTATGTTTAGTGATGGGAATCATTTGTTTTGGCAATTGGAAACTTTATTAACAGTGACTTCTCCAGGTTCTGGTAGGTACTTCGAGGAGAAAGGAGCAAAAATAATCTTTTTCTAAGGTGACTTGCGCGGATCATGGGGTTTAAGTTTAGAGGTGGAGAGAGGAGTTAGCTGATGGGCAGATGACGGCAATCATGAGTCTTAGCAGGATACTGTGTTAGTTACTATCAGGTGACGAAGCCCAGGTAGGACAGGACTGGCTTATATGTGGGCTTCAGTGTGGAAGGAAAAACAAGGACAACGTAAAAGGCCTGTGAAAAAAAACATATCTACATATATATGTATATATATTAAAGATTTTATTTATTTTTGCATAGATCTGGGGTGCAGGCTAGTAGTGCTAGAGGAGAGAGGATTCACCAGAGACAGTGGGGAGCAGCACAGGTGGATCTACTGAAATACACTGCTGAGGGGAGCAGTGGGCGAGACAGGAGAGATCTGCTGTGCCATGTGGGAAGCTCCCTGGCCCGGGAATCAAACTCAGGTTGTCATGGTGATAGCTGTTAGTGCTGATACTTAACCCCTAGGCCGGCCACCAGGGAGGCCCTACTTACATATTTTAAGTACATGTTAAATATTTGTGATCAGTAGACATTGTGAGCTGTGGGATGTACGATGAATGAGCTATTTCACAATTTGGAGAGGTCAGTAAGTCTAACTCTGCCTCGGGAGACAGGAGGGCTCATTACAGGCTATTAGATTCCTGTGGATACCTGGAAGGAGGCTCCCTATCCCCCAACAAATGCTTGTGTGTGCGCTCTCTCTCGCTCTCTCTCTCTCTCTCTCTCTCTCTCTCTCTCTCTCTCTCTCTCAACCCCTCTCCTCTTCTCCCCCTCTCCCCCACCCAACCCCCTCTGTGACAGAACTTGTCATGAGCAGTCAGCTGCTGCTGCTGGTGTGGCGCTCCCCTTGCTGTGTACAGACCCCTCGGGCTGGGGCTTCTGGCCCCCGTCTTCCCAACTGTGTGTGTCTAGATGGCTGGGCCTGCCTGAAGGAGACCTGCCTGGTCTGAGAGCTCTGGCCTGTGGGCCCAGGATTTTGACCCCCATTAGGTTTGCTCCTTCAGACTTGACTTGTTTGCAAAACTTCTAACTTCCTGCTCTGCTGGTGCTGTGTCCAGGTGCTATCTGGATCTTGATGAGGCTATTTGAACTGAGACTTGGCACTCACAGTAACTACTACAGAAAACTTAACCGGAAGGCACAGCCTCAACTTAATGGATTACTCACTTCACTCTTGCTCATGAGATGAAAATCCATGTCTCCTCAAATTAAATGCCTCTTCATGTCTCACCTGACATAGGGGACCCCATCTCCTCACTTTTACACACTATACCAGACGGACTGAAAATATTCTCTCCTTTGATATTCCTAACACGGGTGCTTTTTGATCTTTCCTAAATTTGGCTTTTTTTTCTGAAGTAACTTACCCTTACCTTTGCAAAAAGGGATCAACTTACCTTTTCAAAGAAATTACAGACTGGGAAACCTAGTAGTAAACCAAATCTCTGTTTAATACAAATCAGAACTAGTGAGACAGAGCAGTCAGGTGGAATGATCACAGGCCCTGGAATGAGCGAGAACTGCTTTCCAAACACACTTTTGAACTATGTGGACCTCTGTGAGGCTCCATTTCCTCATCTATGAAACAGAAATAATAATTCATGCTATATAGGGTGGTCGGGAGCTCACATGACATGCATGTCAGGCACTAGCAGGTAACTGATGATATTAGGCTTCTAACAATTTCTCTTTTCTCCTCCCCCACTTTCCAAACTTATCTCTGGCTACAGATAGTCACCTAGGGGAATTGAAAGGTACAATGTATTATATTTATATAAGTTTCACAAGATCCAGTACTTGTCTGTATCTCCAAGACCTAATGCTTAGCAGCACATAACTGATGCTCAGTAAATATTTGAATGAGTAAATGAATGTAAATAATTAACATAATCACTCCTACCTTATACTGTTTTTTCATCCTGGTTGATCATTTGTGGCACTAAGTTTCCAAATACCATTCTCTCTGTCTTTGCCTGGGGAAAGACTAACATTTACTCTTGGATGAATTACCTAACCCTAAGGCACTTTACCTCAAGTTCTCTTAAGTGTTCCTGTGGCCTGACGCCTCCCTTGTCTGCACAGCGCCCTCTGTCTGCATGAAAAGGAAGGTGCAGTTCTGGGTCGTTCTCTTGAATCCTGTCCCTAGCAGAGCATCTCAGTCAGCAAAATGGGGGTAGGGGAGTAGGGGTGCCCTCTATGCTCTCCCCCAGACTCCTTTTTGAAAGTGAGGAGAGCTCTGATTGCCCCTCATGGCCAATGAATCCATTAAGCACAGAGGGCTAAAGACCCACAAAAATGTTTTCATTTTATTTTTTTATTATTTTTAAAGATTTATTTATTTATGCATATAAGCTGGGTGTAGGCCAGAGGTGTGTGTGTGTGTGTGTGTGTGTGTGTGTGTTAGTGTTAGAGAATTCACCAGAGACACAATGGGGAGCAGAACAAGCAGACCTACTGAAATACACTGCTGAGGGGAGCAGCAGGCGAGACAGGAGAGGTCTGCTGCGCCATGTGGGAAGCTCCCTGGCCAGGGATGGAACTCGTGCTGCAGTGGCTGTGGATACCTTCCTAGTGCTGAGACTTAACCCGTTGCACCACCAGGGAGGCTCAAAAATGTTCTCATTTTAATGTCTTTTTAAATCAGAAGAAAAATAAATTTAGTAATACTTATATAACAGTGAACCTAGTCTGGATTATATTCATCTTTATACCAGCACAGTTATAAAATAGAATTTTTATTTATTGCTATGGAAGAAGGGACCCAGGAGGGATTCCCAAAAGGAACTGGGACCATGAAAATCAGTGTGGCGCTTGGGTGGCCTGAGCAGAACCTGTAACTTAGCTGAGCTTTGTTCTGTGTTGGGGGGTGCTGCTCCCTCAGCAGTGTCCTAGAGAAAAGCAAGCTCAGAAGGGAGGAAAGCAGCCCTCCTTTAGAGACGAAGGGCTTCCTGACCTCCCCAGTCTCTTCAGGCAAACTCGGGTAATAAAACCTCACCCCTCACTCCTAGGCCAGAAACAAGGGGAAAACGACTTGATCTCACTCTTCTCCCCCCAAAGACAAACCCAGGTGTGACTTCACCGCCTGACTCTCAAGAAAGCTCATCGATGACTTCACCTCCTTTTCCCTCAAAAAGCAAGCTGAAGCACAACCTTCCCTAAAATCTGGAACGATCTGGCATGATGTCACCCCTCCACCCAGGCTTCTCTCCCGCTGCCCCGCTGGCCGATGACACATTTCCACCCCGCTGCTTCTCAGAAGTGGCTGCGCCTGAAGGTGTGGGTGTCTGGCTGGCCACTGCCCCCATGAGCCACAGAGGCAGTGAGCAGGCGAGCCAGGAGTGATCCAGGCTGTGAGTCAGCTTTGCGGCAGGCCAGAATTTATTCAAGGTTCCACATTGAATAAGGAGTTTTTAGGCAAGTCTGGAGGACAAGCTGAGCCAACTCAGGATGAGAAACTGAAAAGCAAAAGTGGAAATGCAGGACTGCGAAATTCCTAGAAAAGAATTTATAGCCCTGCGGGAGGGGGAGGTGGCCTGAGCTGACAGAGCTACTAGGCAGGTGCAGCCTCTGACCCACAGCAGCTCCTGGCCCCTCAGGCTCTCCGCCACCACACCATCTGTGTATCCCTGTCTCCCCACGCCCTTCTGACCTCTGCTGCCATGGGGTCCTCTGTCCCATGAGGGAGCCTGCCAGGCCCCAGACCAGGCCAGGTGAGCACAGGGGCCCCAGCAACCAGGGAGCAACGTGATTTGAAAGTGCAGCTCAGATTTAATCTGTGAGAAAAGAAGAGGACGGGAGGAAGTGAGCCCCGTCAATTAAAAGGCTAGTGGGATGTCTGCGCAGAAGAAGCTGTACATGTGGGGCAAAGAGTCTACCTGGGAACTTTCTGTGCTTTCTGCTCAATTTTGCTGTGACCTGAAACTGCTCTAAAAATGAAGTCTATTTTTAAAAATTGGTTAAATTTTTTTAAGTCTGTTTCACAGCCACAGAACCCTACTGTTCATCATGTAGAGATTTGTTCTAGCTCAACAGTGAGACTAGAAAGCAAGGAGGGCGGAACCTTTCCTCTTCCCTCTGGCCCTTCTCCTGTGCCCGGTGTTACAGTCCCTTGACTGTGCACAGTTACTCTGTGTTCCACAGGTAGGAAGAAAGTTACAGCCAATGCTTCTGGAAGAAATAGACTACAACACATGAACAGAACAATAGATTTAGTCTTGAGAGAATGGTTTTCTATTTTAAGCTTCAGTTTCTTCTGGGGAATGAAGATAACATCATCTGTCACCCAGAGATGTCATAGGGATCAGCTTTCAGTGAAATTGCCACCATCCACTTGATTTAAAGTAGCCATGCCGTCTCCTCCTCAACCCTCACCAGTACTTCCTAACACCCTTCCTCTTTTTATTTTCCCACAACAAATTTATCTTCATCTCCACATCATATATTTGACTTTTAAAATGCTCTTTTATCACCTACAGGCATGTCAATTCCATGAAGCCAGTGACCGTTATATAGTTTATTCTATGTCCTCACCACCTGTACCATCTTCCAGCCTACAGTAAATTCTCGGTAAATACGGTGCTTCTGCACCAGGCCCCTGAACAACTCAAAGTGCCCACCATGGAAGAGTGTTCATTGTGTTTTCCTTGGAGAACCTTTAAAACAGTGTAACTGTGCACTTTAGGCAACTAGTTCACCTCTTTTTGATGCTTAGAGCAGATCCTGGTGAGGGCCAGCTGGAATTTCCTTCCATTCCAACTCGAATCACAAGCATTATGTACTTTATTTATTTTGATGCTTCTTTTAAAAAGTATTTCTTAAATTTATTTACAAACAAACTATGTTACCTAGGACAAAAGACAAATCCTGCAATTTCTACGAATGAGAAATCAAATATGGCATTCTGTTAGCATTGAAGGCCAAATGCAACTTCCACAAGCTGCCTGCCAGGAATACTTGTTTTTAGCTCAGATTTCCTCCCCAAAGTAGCACTACTTATGTCAGTGACTTGCATCACTATATTTATACTGGGATAGCTCTAATTTTTATTTTTATTTTATTTTTTTAATATGCATTATTTGTTGTTGTTATGTATGTGGTGGTGTTAAAATTACACTGAAGATCACCCAATCTTTTCCAATCTTGGTTTCTTTATATTTCATATCCTCTGAAATACCCAACAGCTAGACTTTTTTTTTCACCTTCCACCAAACCACTATGCCCATACCCCTTCTGCCTCTTTTGATGTTAGAAGGAAATAGAAACAATTATCCAAAACCAGTTCCAGTTAGCCTTCCCAAAATAGTACCCCCGAGTAGAAGCTAGAAGGGACATCCAAACAAATGACTGGAAATGCTGAAGCAGGTAGAACTGAGCCATGACAGGCAGCAGAAAAAAAGAATGACCTTAGTAGCTACTAAACCATCAGGGCATCCTAATAAGATCTGGTTCTATCATATGAGTTCACAGGCTTCATAGACCAAAACCAGTCAACAGTCCACTTTCCATCTTTTTTTTTTTAAGATTTTTATTTGTTTATTTTTGCATAGAAGAACTGGGATACAGGCCAGAGGTATGGGGGGGGGGGAAGGAGGGGATAAGAGGATTCACCAGAGACAGAGTGGGGAGCAGAACAGGCAGATCTACTGAAATACACTGCTGAGGGGAGCAGTGGGCCAAACAGGAGAGAGGTCTGCTGCGCCATGTGGGTCAGCTCCCTGGCTGGGGATCAAACTCAGGCCATTGTGGTGGGTCTTCACATTGGTAGCGCTGAGATTCAACCCCTAGGCCACCAGGAAGGCCTGTTTTCCAACTTGATGGAAATTTAGCCCTTTCAAATGTGCCTCACTACCTACAACACCCCCACCCCTCCAGATCCCAGATCCTCCTATCCGCTGACCCTCAAAAGGAAAAGGGGAAACTCTTCACAGTCATAATGAAGGCCCCCTTGTCCTGATATGTTGGGAGGACCAGTGTGGAATTATTTGTCTGGTTTCTTTATGGAAAGCAGACTGTTGATTGGTTTTGACCTATGAAGCCCACAAACTCTTATGCGAGGAACTGGTCTTATTAGGACGCCCTGGTGGCTTAGTAGCTACCAAGATCATCATTCTTTTCTGCTGCCTGTCATGGCTCAGTTCTACCTGCTTCAGCATTTCCAGTCATTTGTTTGGATGTCCCTCCTAGCTCCTACTTTCCTCAAATGGAGGTTCACTCAGGCTCCAGACTGGAAGTCCATGTGCTGAGCTGGCCTCGGAGCAATGTGAAGTCCAGTCAGACTGCCCTGGTTTAATTTTCCCAAAGGGAAAAAAGAAAAGTTTTGTGAGACAGATCTAGGCAGGTGATTCAAGGGGTACAGCCATACCTCCAGGGCTTTTGTGTAAATTTTTTTGTAAAAGCTTGGGAAAAGTATGCATTCCTCAAGACTCAAGTATCTATGAGCCTGGTGAGAGAAGCTATCTGTCTGTCTGTCTGTCTATCTATCTATCTATCTATATCTCCATTCTCATCCTCCCCCTTGGTTGGGCATCATGCAGGATAGAAACTACATGAACTATACCTGCTGGCTGGTGGTGTGAGAAGGGGGTGTTGGAGAGTTAGAGGTACACAGAAACAAAATGCCTGACTCCTACCATATATCCCAAGGATGAGACTCTTTTCTTCATAACTGGAGTTTTATCTGTTGTTAGATCTCCCCTAGACAGTGCTAACCTCCTGCACTTTCTCCTCTGTGCTGCCTCCTGGTTACTAGGCAGTCCTGCTCCAGACCTGTGGCATCAATACTTAAACTAGCCTGAACTAGAAAAAAGGGCTTTTTGGATTTAGATTGAACAAGTAACTGACCTATAGCACCGCTTGGAGGGAACCAACATGGTGTCGTGGAAAGGTCTCATACAGGACATGGTATCACCATGTGGTGGCTTGATGAACGTCTGCCTGGCCAAGCATTTCCCAGAATTCCCTTCATTGCAGGGTTCCATTAGATTGGCCCCAAGAGATATTCTTGAGTGAGATTTGAAGGGCAGAAATCTTGCCAATTATCTACTGGTTCACGTGCAGCTCACCCCCACCACCCACAGGCCCTGACTTCTGTTCCTGCCTTCCATAGCCCTCCCTGCGAGAGCAGTGCTGCTGCAGCCCCTCCTCCACACGACATCCAAATATCTATACAAAATCTCTTGTACTCTTAGCTGACAGCTAAATAACCAACCCCATTCCTGTCAACTGTTTTCCTTCTCCTCCCAGGTGAAACACCAGTGTTTCTCGGGGTCTTTGAGAAATAGGACTTTCACGCAAAGAAAGGATGTGAGCAGCGCTTGTGGGCCTCCCACCAGGCTGGTGGGGGAAGGCATTTTGGGATGGTTCACTCCAAATCCCATCATGATCTGCATCAAATACTCTAGAGGGATTCACAACAAAGGTGATTATGACTTTACTAGCAGAAACTGTAACTACCTTAAAGAAGGTCACCACTGTTTAAATTCCATTCCAGTTTTAGAGACTTGCTGGAACACAGCTATTCGGGCAGGAAGTCCTCTCCACATCCTCCATTTTGCCCTCAACTCCATCTGCTCCCTCTATCCTCAAATTCCAGGCAGACACCTTCATCCAGCCATTCTCTCTCTCACCGTGCTGTGTGACTGCCCTGCTCTCCATCTATCCTGTCAAAAATGAACAAAGGGGTACAAGCCACTCTAGGACAGCTTGACACAGAAAACCTGTCTTTTACAAATCCCAAAATGTCACCATGACTAGTTGAGAAACAGTAGAGTTGACTATATTGGCCTTTCCAAAATCAGCCTCTGTGGAAAAATACATTGAACATTTGACTTATTCCCTGACATTTGGGACAGGAAAATGGGGGAGGAAAAAAGATAAAGAAGAAAGGGCTGGATAAATGGTTTCGTTTTAGCCTGTAGGTATCTGGTTCAAGCGCCAAAGCTCATGAATCTTGGAATGCGGTCAGCTACAATCATGGGCGATTCTCCAAATGAAGAGGCCAAACATTGGCAAAACAAAAAGCAGATTTGGTCCATCACATTCCTAATGCTAATGGATGCTGAGAAATGGACTCTTTACAACATCCACGAGTTTCCTGGTACTACTTCTGTCATTACAAAATCCTGGCTCTTTCAAAGTCTCATCTCTTGCCCTTGCCAGAAAAAAAAAGCCAACCTTTAAAAGAAACTAAATCCAAGGTCACTTTCTTCCACATAAAGAGAATATTTTGTCAACTGCCCAAATGCATTTTTCTAATGTACTCTTTCTCAATAACTGAAGCCTGGTGTGCTGGGCAGAGACCAACTTGGGTAATTCCATTCTCACAACCAAATTCCCCCAAGGCATTTGAACTGGACATGACAATATTCTTTATTTCTAAAGCTATCCTTTTATTAATCAAACTAAAGCTTTTCATCCCCAAAGCACATGGGCTATGGTGAAGGGATTTTTAAAAAGAATTTTATTCCTAAGAATTTAGTGATGAGAGGTTCCGTTACATGAATTTAGTTTCATTTTAGGAAGTAAAATCTGTGTTCATTAATTTAACAAAAAGCTGTCAAAGTATAGGCCAAGTGCCTGTCCTCAAATTTGCAGATGCAGCAGAAAGAAGAAAAGGTTTCTGCCCTCAAGAAGTAAATATTAGAATAACAATACGAGATTGGAGAAAGAGGCAGGAACGAGAAGACTGAGGCCATGATATGGAGTTTGGGTATCACGGTCATGAGCCACGTAATTACGCACCACATATATGACTTTGGCCTCCAAGTTCTTACTCCTAGTTCTGCCCCTGCACTACAGGAGCAATAGCAAGTCATGGACGGCTCAGCTTCTCTTCCAAGATGCCTCCTGAATTGCTACACCAGCGAAATGGAGAAGTACTGTCTGTAGACCAACAGAGTTTCTATGACATGGCACAATGATGAAGTTATTATGACATTTCTCAGGCTGTATGCCTGCTCTTAGGAGATACTTGACTGTATTATAAGTATATCAGAGACTATTTGTGGAAAGAGACATCATCAGATTTGGGTGCTTTGTAAGCTTATCATGAAAGGAAAGAACCATTACACAGAATTTCCACAGGTCAGAGTCCTACCTTCTGCTGCTTTTCACTGGGATTTAGTCATTCTGGGGTCACCACAGCCATGGCCATATTTTCCTCCATTATAATGACATTAATGGCCATGATGTCCATGCTCCCGCCCGGTGTAATATTCTTACATGCAGCCAAAACCGAAGCTTCCCCCAGTGTCCTGTATCCGTGCTGTGTCAGATGGGGGCCAGATGAGTGGCAATTTAATTGCACACTGTTCTGTTGACAAGGGAAGGTCATAGACTGTGGCACCTGTCACTCAAAATTGTGATCTCAAGGGACAAAAGAAAAAGTAATGCCTTCAAAAAGGACTACAGTCACAACCCTGATAGAGAACAGCAAGTGTCAGTTTGCCATTCTCAAACAAGAATGAAGAATAAAGGATACAGTCCAACAAGAAGATGCCCAGGATGCTAAGGGATGAGGAATACGGAGCAGGGAGACTGGAGGTGAGCAGGTGTGAAGGGACTCCAAGCGTGTGTGTAGGTTCTCATGATGGAATTTGTACACAATTCTCACACAAATGTGTATGACTCTCAAGTACTATTGGGAGGGCTGAGAGGGGACAGACATCCCGCATCTTCTTCATGGTCACAGCCACATGGAAGCCCATTTCATCATAAGGACATCCCAATGATCAGAATATTCTCTGCATTTTCTCAGGCCACGTGTCTGTTCTCACATGTCTCACAGAGCAATTCTAATTTATTTCCTCATAACAATCCTTCACATAATTAAAAACATCTCCCAGGGCTGCAAGGGGTTAAGTCTCAGCACTATGAAGCTATCAGCAGCCACTGCAGCATGAGTTGGATCCCCAGCCAGGGAGCTTCCCACATGGCGCAGCAGACCTCTCTTGTCTCGCCCGCTGCTCCCCTCAGCAGTGTACTTCAGTAGATCCGCTTGTTCTGCTCCCTACTCTCTCTGGTGATCCTTTCCCCCGCCCCTGCACCTCTGGCCCGCACCACAGTTCTTGTATGCATAAATAAATAAATCTTTAAAAAACAAAACAAAACACCTCCCAGTTTCCCTTTCAGTATTTTTGGCTCTTGGCCACCCCCACCCCAGGTTCTTTCTGCATTCTCAGATAGTGTAATTTCCTAAGTGCCAAACTTTCAAGTTGAAAAGGACTTCAGAAAGTCAAGTCCAGATCTCTGTCTTTGACCAGGAGGAAGATAAGATTGAGAGAAGTGAACCCAGCTGCCTGGGGAATAATTTTCCATGGTCACTTGGAAGTGGTAGTCCCAGAACTTAAACCCGTATCTCTTATTTTCCAGCCCAGTGTATCCCCATATCTTTCAATAGAACTTACCACCCCACACATCTGTCTCTGGACCCATTACAGATATAGCTCCCGATGCTGAACCCACTGGCAGATGTAGCCAAGCCAAGATAATAAGGCAACTGTTATCTATTTTATCCTTAACTGCATACATCCATTAATGCTGCTGTGATTGCTTTAGAGTTCTTTGGCAGCATGGATGTATTATGCCTAACTAAAACCATGTATTTTTTGTAAAACTCCATATGAGTCAAGTAAGGCATTTCCCACCTTGTACTAGAATGGTTCAATTTTTAATTGAACCTAGGCTTAGGACTTTATATTGAATCTTCTTAAATATCTCTTTGTAGTTTAGATATCTCTCTCTACCTGGATGAGGTATTTTTGAATTTTAATTCTGCTGTGAGTCATATTAACTAACCATCCATGTTTGATGACATACATAGACTCAGTGACCACACTGTGGCAAAGACATGTGGCCATATAGTCCTTGTGCTCCCCGATTTTTCCCAGACTCTGTTATGATTGAGTTGGGTTCATGGGACTTCCTCTGGCCAGTGGGCTGTGAATGATGTCGCATCTGGACCGAGGCATTAAGATCCTGTTGTTCTTCCACTCTTCTGTCCCCCTAATACAGACACCGTGGAGGCCACATGTTTCAGGTGTCATGTCAGCAGGGAGCTGACGCGAAGCTGTGGCAATTCATTAAGATCATTAACAGCATTCCCCTGAAGTCTGTACATTCGGCTACAAATTCAATGCACCGTGCAAAAAGCAACATAAAACAGTGGATTAAACAGCTTGTTAAAATCCAGATACATTCGGTCCTAAGAATCATGGTAATCCACTGACATTTTTCCCCTTTTATATCGGTGACATTGATTTATAACATTGTATGTGACTCGAAGGCATAGGATTCAGTGTTTACTGTCTACCAAGCACAGTTCTAAGCCCGTGAAAGTCGTTCACTCATTGAATAATCACAGGAACCCCATGTGTTAGGTACCAGTGTCTTAGTATCTGATGTTGGGAAACTGGGGCACACAGTGGTTAAGAACTTTGCCAGGATCACGAGGCTGAGTGGTGCTTGAAATCAGAGACTTGAACTCAGGCGGTCTGCCTCCAGGAGCCACACTTTGATGCCCTCTTTCTCACAAGGCAAAGCAGTTTTCCTGCTAGGCCTGGCAGCTTGAAAACAGAACGCAAAGCTTCACCTCACTCACCTGTTTCAAACAGATGGCCACATTAGGCCCCTCCTCTAAAGAAATTCTCCAGGGCCCTTGGGGATGAGCCAAACAAAGGAAGGAAGTGCTGGGAATGGGCAGGGGTCAAGGGTTCCCCAGCCCCAATCCTGTCCCACTAACAGAGCCCAAGGAGGAAGGAAAGCGCGCCAGATCACCAAC
Organism: Scalopus aquaticus; assembly: GCA_004024925.1. Classification (NCBI taxonomy): domain Eukaryota; kingdom Metazoa; phylum Chordata; class Mammalia; order Eulipotyphla; family Talpidae; genus Scalopus; species Scalopus aquaticus. Next base: position 45,238 of record PVIJ01006196.1, read on the forward strand.
ACCAGTTACATGTCAGGACATGTCCCGCCCAGCGGAGCGACCTAACGTGTACATAAGGGGGACGTTTAGGTGAGGAGCCTCAACTGACCTTCACCCCATCTGTCTCCTTATTCAGTTTCTGAGTCTCTGCCCTGGGCTGTTCACTCCACTTTCCTAGTTCCCTTCCATTCGATTCAACCAGCTTCACTAGCTACAATCTCTTTACGTTATGGCTTACAGGGTTTTTTTTTTAAGACTTATTTATTTATGCATATAAGAGCTGGGCTATAGGCCAGAGGTGTGGGCTGGGGGTGGGGAGGGGTGAGAGGATTCACTAGAGACAGAGTGGGGAGCAGAACAGGCAGATCTACTGAAATATACTGCTGAGGGGAGCAGTGGGCGAGACAGGAGAGGTCCGCTGCATCATGTGGGAAGTTCCCTGGCGGGATCGAACTCAGGCCACAGTAACTGGCGATAGCTTCATAGTGCTGAGACTTAATCCCTTGTGCCACCAGGAAGGGCCCTTGTAGTTTTGTTGTGTTTTTGTTTTTTAACTTTAACAGGCAACCTCTTCAGCCTGGTATAACTAAGGTCATAGGGACAGAACCCCCCTCAACACTCCTACAATGACTGTCCCCGTCCTCTGATCATGATGGTTACAGGCAACCTGCAAGGAAATCAATTCCTGACTGGAAATCTAGATTTGGTGCTGACAACTGAACTTAGGGCATTAGAAATAAGGCCAGCAGGAAAGACTAGTGCCCAGTCTCAGGCATCTGGACTTCCCAGTGGTGTAAGCCTTACCTAGACAGTGCTGGACAAAGGCTTCTGGAACTGTCAGCTATTCCTTCATTTTTAAGGGACGATTAATCAGTACATGATGGAAGCTAATATGTAAAGTGAATGGGAGAGAGGACGGCAATAATTTCCTCACTAAATGAAAAAGGAGATAGGAATCTAAGGAACACAATCTGGCACTGATTGAAAGTAAATTACCAGCTTGATTAGACAGCTGTTAAATACAGGGAGCAATCTCGACAAGCAGCTGGATGTCACAGGGAAGAGGGAAATGAGAGAGGGCGCAGGAGGTGCTGAGGACAGGGCGCAGCAAAGAGGAACAGCGGCTCAGTGCTGCAAGACTGTGGAGGCCAAAAGGGGTTTGTGGGAGGTGCTCTGTCCACAGAGCCTGCGGCAAAGGCAGCACACTCCCCACTGCCTCCACCACTCATTTGTGCCCTAGTGAACCTGAAGGGGTTAAACAGGTCAAGCCCATATCCAGCAGCAGCTAGGAAGGGTGATGTTGCCACACAGGAAGTATCAATTTCAGTTCAGAGGGAAAACCCATCTTCTTTATTTAAATTTCAGTTTTATTGAGGCTAAATTGACAAAATTGTAAGAAATTGAAAGTGTCCCTGGTGATTTGATACATGTATACATTACAGAAGTAACACATGCATCATCCCAAATACACACACACATACAAGCACACACACATATTTGTATGTATATGTATATTTATTTGGTGAGGACATTCAAGTCCTCTTAACAAGTTTTAATTATATAACACAGTGTTATCAACTATAGTCATGTTTTACATGTGATTATACTCAATCTGGAAGCCTCTCACTTCCTATACTAAAAAGCAAAGAATTTATAACTCTCATCCCTCAGCCTACCCCTCAGGGACAGAGTCCTTGCAGACCTCAGTGGAAGTTGCCATCCTCCCAAAAGCAGCGGGGCCAGTTTCTGCAGAGAGCAAGAACTGTAAGAAGCAAGCCCCGTGGACTCCACAATCTTTGCAATTAGTAGAAGGAGCTTGGGACAAGAAAGGACAGAGCAGTGACTAGAAAACTTAGGACTCCCTGTGCATTATAGAAAGACCCCCTCTTTCTCTGGCAAACAGGGGTAGAGAGTTTGGCTCCCTGAAGCAGAAGTGATTGACTGGGAAGGAAGTAGTAGAGGAGGCAGATGACTGATTTTTTGCTTTGGTGATGAGACTGACCTTAGCAACAGGCAGCAGATGCCTTGGTCCCGGGGGTATTACATTTTCCATAGTCCTGAGCCCTGTCCTACAAGCTTCTAATCCCCAAGCAAACAGCTGGGCCCTGTGGTCCAAGGAGAGAATCTAGAGAGAACATGGAGCTACTGGGGTCACTGAGCAAGTCTGCACCCTGTCCTTCAGGAGTTCCGGGCCCTGGATATGCCTCTTACTGGGAGTGAGCTCCTGGGGGACAACGGCCCCAGTGACTTTCTGTTATAGTTTGCTTCTAGAAGAACTATTCCAATATAATATGAAAAGGACATATGAGAAGATGGATAAATAATACAGAATAATGGTAATAGAGGGAAGAGATGCACAAGATGTCTCCTTTGAACTTGAGTGAAATCATTTCTTAAGCCTGATCTGACTAAGGGTGTCACTAATTCAGAGGCATTTCAGGCTCCACTACACTGGATTCTCCTTGAAGCTTATTGTGTAGCTACCACATTTAAAGGTCAGCTGATACAGTGAACTATGTTAACTGGATACAGTTCTCATTTCACAGGTGGGGTTTGTCATTCTCAACAAGTCTTGATTGCCTCTATAAAATTAGAGTTAAAGAATCTCTTAAAGCATCCAGGGATACCCAAGACCATTATCAGCAGTCAAAATCCTCAGGACAAATGCCAAGCAAATAGTCCTCATCAAATGCTTCCTTAACAATGTTTGCTGATAAACTGGTCCAACCACTATGGAAAGCTGTGTGGAGGTTCCTCAAACTGCTAAAAATGGAGCTTCCATATGACCCAGTAATACCATTTCTGGGAATCTACTCAAAGAACACAAAAACATTAATCCAAAAGGATACATGCATCCCTATGTTTACTGCAGCACTGTTTACAATAGCTAAGATATGGAAACAACCCAGATGCCCAAAAATAGATGACTGGATCAAGAAGATGTGGTACATATACACAATGGAATACTATTCAGCAATCAAAAAAGATAAACTCATGCAATTCGTAGCAACATGGATGGAGCCAGAAGGGATCATGCTCAGTGAAATAACCCAGAAGGAAAGAAAAAAATATCAAATGGTTTCACTTATAGCAAGAATATAGGGAAACCAAACAAGAGAGAGACATTCAGAGAGGAAGGGGGAGGATAAGGACTCAAAACTGGGGAGAAAAGAGCACAAGGGACCTCCCTGGTGGCACAGCGGTTAAGCAGTGCTTGTGGAGCTGTAGGCAGCGGGTACACGAGTTCGACACCTGGCCAGGGAGATTCCCACATGGCGCAGCAGACCTCTCCTGCCTCGCCTGCTGCTCCCCTCAGCAGTGTATTTCCGTCACTCTGCCTGTTCCGCTCCCCACTCTATCTCTGGTGAGACTTCTCGCCACCCCACACCTCTGGCCTGTACTCCAGCTTCTATGCATAAGTGAATAAATCTTAAAAAATAAAAAAAAAAGAGCACAAGGGACTATGGTGACGGTTCACGGGTGAATCGGTGGTGGGTAACCTTTGGGGAATACACAACAATGTAAAATATATAATTAATAATAATTTAAAAAGTTAAAAACAAAACAAAACAATATTTGCTGATATCTGGATGTGATCACAAAAGCCAGGATAAATCAGATCACTAACAGAACGCAGGTAACGATATAACCTGGACAGGCCAGGAAGAATCCAGTTTTATTAAACTAGGGTGGGGCCAACTTTTGGATACAGGCAGAAGGGGAACTGGGTTCACTTCATCTGGTGTTCACTGAACTCAAATAACATACCAGCCATCAGGGCCACTGACTCAAAATATGACCACAGAATGGAGAACTAAAGGGTGTGACCAAGAAGAAATGGTGACACTGAAGAAAATGGCATCATAGAGGATTTAGTGTTGAGAGCTGGCTCCTGGCTGATCTGAATCATGAAGATAACACAGGAGGAGACCGAGGGGCAGTGAGAGAAGGTGAAGGGACTTCAACAAAACCAGCCAGCATGGTGGGCCCACCACTTCTTCCCTGACGTAAACTCGGGGGAGGCCTGTTTTCCCAAATGCCTCAAATGAATTCTCTTTCCCTCTCCGGCACAGGAGCTGTCAGGACCCAGAAGGAAAGAAAAATATCCGGCACAGGAGCTGTCAGGACCCATTTTACTGGAGGAAGCATTTGTTTCTCACAGTATTAAATGCACGGTCGACTTCTCTTAAGACAGCTCTACTGTGTTTTCCTCACAGCGGCCAGGGACTCCCAGGAGCCCCGGATGGCTCTGAAGGGGCCAGGTCCAAGCACGAAATCTGTTCAGATTCCCTAGTCCTAGGGTGGAGCAAAGCTTACCAGCAAATATCACACCAGTTATAACTGCCCAGCTTTTTCACATAAAGATCATTTACACATTTTCTGTAACCAGAAAAGAGGTTGTACTAGCTAGGAGAAAAACATAGCCCAAGCAAGAAAACTTTAAAGCTGCTTGGGTTAAGCTGTGCCCCTTAAACATTTTGCTGCAAAAAAAAAAAAAGAGAGAGAGAGAAAATCTTTCTTTAAAACTGATCCATGTGAATACAATTCCTGTAGAAATCTCAGCAAACTTCTTTGTAGACCCTAAAATTTATATGGAAAGATAAAGGCCCTAGAATATCAAAAACAATTTTGAAAAACAAAAATAAAGTGGGGGGAAGAATGCCTCCCTTCAGGCCTGAAATATGACTAGTTCTAGCTTAGAAGGTCTCTTGTGGGAACAGGAACATTCACAGCAGAACAGAATGAACACCCAGGTGTGTGTGTGTGTGTGTGTGTGTGTGTGTGTGTGTGTGGCCAGAACACACACCCAACTAATTTGTGACAAAGGGGTAGAAGCAACCCAGTGGGGAGGAAACAGCCTTTCTCACAATGGTACTGGAACAGTTAGACCTAAATATCACACTTTATGCAACAATTAACTGAAAGGATCATGGACTTAAATGTAAACATAAAATGATAAAACTTTTAGAAGAAAATATAGATTACCTCTTCAACTTATGATTAGGCAGAGTTTTAGACTTGACACCAAAAGCATGATCCATAAGAAAAATTTTATAAACTGGACCTCAACAACATTTTTAAAGTTTGCTCTGTGAAAGTCATTGTAAAAAAAATGATGAAAAAACAAATTATAGGCTGAAAGAAAATATAACTCACATCTAACAAAGACACACGGCTTTGTGTCTAGATATATACAAAGAACTCACCATTCAGTAACTTTTTTTTTAAAGTATCCAATGCATCCAGCACTCTCTTTCACAGTATGTGTTTTGGGGACCACTGACAGGATCTTGGGGGTAAGAGTAACAGGAGAGGGCTTGGTAAAATGCTGATTCCTGTGCCTCTGAAATTCTGATTCCATAGACTGGCACATCTGCATTTAAAACAAGCTCCTAAGGAGATTAATTGTTCTGACTCAAGTTTGAGAATTTATATGCTGTTAAGCTAACAAGATGTTAAGGAAGAGCCCAAGAGAAAGAAAACTGGGACTGGCCTCTTGTGCCCTGAAGGGCACTATTTAGTCTCTGACGAGCAGGGGCTATTTAGACATCAACACACCAGAAGTGTTAGGAACAATTTCTAAGATAATGTGACCACTCTCTAGATTTATTAGGCTGTGAGGGAAATAAATGATGGAGAATCTTCCCCCATTCAAGTATGTAAGTCTGGAAAGACTTAAAAAAAAAAAAACAATACACAACTGTTTTTTAAATCCTCATAACCATGCTTTTCATGACCTGCTCCCCTCCCCCACACCCCCTCTTACCCCCATGTGTTCACAGGGGCTGTGAGAGCCCAGGAGACATTTTTCTCTGAGAGAACAGGGCAAACGCTTAGGCAACCTGAGGGCCCCTCCTTCCCCAGCTGACTTTATGTGAGTTGCGTCTGTGGGGATCCCACAGACAGGACCCCCAGCTATTCCTGATGGGTGAAGACCTGCCTTTGAGGTGTCAAACTTCACTTTCTACCACCACCTTTCCCACCCACTCACACAGACATACATACACAGCTCTGGAGATGAAGGAACAGTTCCTTACAAGCAGCAAACAGTCTCACAAAGTGGCAATAGCTGCTTCTGTTCTGCTCCCAGCCCTGTGTGTGCTGGGGGGGAGGGGAGAGGAGGCAGAAGGAAGGCCTCAGGCCAGGAAGTTGACTAAGTGCAGATGCAGGCTGAAGCCAGGCTGTCAGAGCAGTTGGTGAGTAGAAGGTGACTGAGAAATGTGCCCGGGGGCGGTGATGCAGGTAACTGTCAGCTCCTCAGAAGTGAAAGACCTTTAGAAAGAGCAAGACCAGCCTCAAGAGAAGCTGGCCAGGAGGAGATAATACACCTTGTCTGTGGACAGGAAATCCAGTCACCTGCACCATGAACCTGAGCTTCTGAGATGTTCTTTCCTGCCTAAGGGATTCCTGAGTGGTTTCCTACTCCTTCCACCCCACACCTCCGGTCCCTGGGTTTCCATCCTTCCCTCCTTTGTGCTCATTGTTTGTTCCCCTTGTCAAAATTGATGGGAATAATTAGTGTTGAAGCAGAGACACCAGTTCACTTCCGTTCACCTCAATATCTGTTTCTCTTTTGGACTGGAATCAAGTAACTCGCATTAACATTCCCATCGCAGAACAGACACACGCATGCTCAGGGAAGCACGCTCACATGCACCACACTCTCACAAGCATGCACAACTGTGTCCATATGCTTGTGTAGATACAAGCACCCCCACACTCACCCTAGCACACAGGTGTCCAGCATGCATGCATATACACACCCACACAGATACACATCCACGTGTGTACACACTGCAGTCACCTGTGCCCACACAGCACCTATATGCACACACTCACCCCAACACATTCACACACATGCACACACACCTGCTGGGCATGGAGACTAGCTGTGGGGCCCCTGGGCGGGGGCTCTGTGGTTGGCCTTCAAGGCACATGGAGCACTAACGCCTCTTTCCATGTCAACCCTGTGACAGGGAAAGAACATAAACAACAGCTGGCCCGCTCCAGTGACCCACTGCAGGCAAGGAAATGATGTTGGAATCTCTGGAACCTCAGTCCCCTGGGGCCAGGACCAGCTAAAGGCTGCTGTTGGCATTTTGTAGGCAGCTGTTTCCCGCACAGCTCCAGGCCGCCTGGGCACCCGCGCCTGAACGCTTATTCATCACTACATCTTAGGTCCAGTTTCCAGCGGTTGTCAGTTGAGCCCGAGACCTTCCAAGTTTCCGATTCAATGAACAGCAACTGTTTTAAATGTAGGCTCCCTCAAAGCGTTCCAGGGCCCCGCCTGACTTGTATGTTAAGCAGCAGCACCGCCCTCCTCCCTGCGTGGGAAGCGACCTGGCTCGACACGAGGCGCGGAAGCCCTCTGGTGGCCACGGCTGGTGTGACCACAGCTCTGAGGACGCGGGAACGGGGTTGCGGGGAGAAAACGCAGAACTGCAGTACTAAGATCTTTCTTTCCTAACTGCTCCCTGCCCATCGCCCCCAAATCCCTTCTAGTCACTAAGTCTTATCCATTTCCCTTCCCGAAAGCTCTCCCCACGCACGGCCCTACCGCCCAAACTCAGTTCTGTGTCTCTAGTTTGTTACTCACTCTGCAGATAAAGTTGTCTTCCAGACACTCATTGTCCACCTATGCTATCTCTTAAAGAATCTTCCAAGCTTCCTCATTAGAAGAACAGATCCGTGGTTGCCAGGAATTAGGAGCTGGGAAGAGGCTTTAAAAACAAGGGATAGCGTAAGAAAATTGGTGTGTGTGTGTGTGTGTGTGTGTGTGTGTGTGTGTGTGTAAATCCTGAGTGTGGTAGAGGTTACACATTTCTATGATAGTGTTAAAACTCATAGAATTAAATAGTAGAAAGGTAGTCTGTTGTACATAAATACAAAAATAAAATATTTGTCAGGACCCCACAAGCAAACATGTAGTTGCTACATGTGAGGAGAGAAAAGGAAAACAGTAAGTGGTATCATGAATTAATTCAATGTAAAAATATTGATTCCTTATTATGTACAAGGCACTGGACTAGCCAGCAAAGAAATCAGATGTTCTTCAACATCTTCTAGAGTTAAGATCGAATCCTTCGCCTGCCCTCTATGAAATGTCCTTAGGGAGGTGGCTTAGTGTCTTTGAGCTTCAGTTAGGAACAAAGTTAAACACAGAGTATGGATCTAGAGGTTGATAAGTGGTGATTATTGCTGTCATTACCAAAGCGTCACTAATAATAAACCTGGCGGTGTCAGCAATAACGCTACCTTCAAAATATATCCAGAATCTAACTAGTCTCAAGACATACAGTGTGCCACCCTGGTCTCAGCCTCTGTCACCTCCTGCCACAGCGCACTAACTGCTCTCCCTACTCCCACCCTCCAGCCTATTCTCAACCCAGCAACCAGAATGATCTCTTTGAGATGAAGTCAGATGTGTCACTTCTTTTCTCAGATTCCAGCTGCTGCTCCCCACCCCACAGGCCTCGCACGACCAGACTCTTGCCTCTCATGCAGTCTGCACTGCTTTCCCGCTCTACCTGCCACCTTGACTGGAACACACCCAGCACTGACTTACAGCCTTTGTGTGGTTCTTGCCTCTGCCTGGAACAGTCTCCTCAGATGCCTGCGTTGTTCATGCGGTTGCTTCTTTCATCACTCGGCTTGAATGTCACCATCTCAGAAAGAAACAAAAGCCCACCTTCTATACAAAGTCAAACACTCAAGAAAGTTCTCTCATAAATTGCTGGTGAGTGTGTAACAGGGTCCAGCCATCCTGGAAATCTCTCAATGATTTAAAAATCTTTGAACCTTTATTTTTTTTCAAAGTCTCTGTCTTTATTTTTTTTTTAAGATGTATTTATTTATGCATTCAAGCTGAGATGTAGGCCAGAGGTGAGGGGGTGAGAGGATTTACCAGACACAGAGTGAGGAGCAGAACAGGCAGATCTAATGAAGTACACTGCTGAGGGAGCAGCGGGAGATATAGGAGAGGTCTGTTGAGCCATGTGGGACGCTCCCTGGCCAGGTATTGGAACTCGTGCTGCAGTGGCTCTGGATTGTGCTGCGACTTAACCCATTGTGCCACCAAGGAGGACCAAAAAAAATCTTTGAAACTTTAAATTTAAATCTTTGAAATATTTGAAGAGTGTCTACTAAAACAGAAAGGAGTGTTTCTAGTCCCCAAAAGACATATTAAGAAAGTAAATAGCAATTTTATTCATAATATCTCCAAACTGGAAATCATCCAAATATCAATTTATAGTAAAATGGATAAAATATATTTCCAAACAATGAAATAATATAGATATAAAAAATAAATTACAGCTACCCTTAGCAACATGAATAAATTATTACCTAATATCAAACAAGAGAAGTCAGACACAAAAAAGAACATTCTGTATGATTTATTTGAAGTTCAAGAAAGGCAAAGATTTTTAAAAACAGAAGTCAGAATAGAACTACTTATTTCCCTAATGGGGAGGTAACCTAATCCCTCTGAAGAGAATATAATAACATCCGTCATGCAGGGCTGAGATAATTGCAGATAATGTATATCCAACAACCAACACCAGTTCCCGGCACAGAATAAATGCTAAATAAATGATGACATTGTATTCTTATATCTTCTCAACTCAAATTCTTTTAATAATTAATTCATTAATAACAATTAATTAATATTAATTCTTTTAATAAGTAAAGCATAGTTCTATTGATATTCAGCCCCAAAGTTTCAGTTGCATATACCACTGGTTGTCTCCCAATACACATTCCCCCTTCCTTCCTTCCTAACAGGATCCATATTTCTATTCAGGGAAGCCGTGTGCCCAGTCCAGAAAGATGAAGCATGAATAAGACAATCTTGGAATTCTCATAACCATTTGTCAGGCAGACACCCAATTTCCCAATTCCCCCTTGCACAGCGGGGTGCTTGTGTGCTAAGTTTTGGCAAGTGAGACCTAAAGAGGAATTAATTGGAACTGTTTAGAAAGATTTTTCCTCCTTGTGAAAAGTTCAAGTTCCTTCACTGCCCTTATCACCCTGTGCTTTCCCTTTGGGGAAATGAGGTGTAGAGGGAGAGCTGGGGGATCTGTCTTTCAACTATAAGAATTCTGGAGACAAGGACCCAGAGTACCCAAGCAACAAATTATCAAATCACCTTCCTTCAGACATCTGTCCTAAGAGTTAATTTGGTATCTTTGTTGGGCCTCCCTGGTAGCGCAAGGGGTTAAGTCTCTCCACCCCCTCTTCACATCTCCTTAAAAGGCACCATGAAAGAATTAGGGATTAACTTTGTTTTGGAAAAAAGTCATAGTAGCTGCTTCGTATATATCTTTAGGTATGTAATTTCCAGGGTTATTATAAAGGATTTGATTAGATGCTAACATCAGTACGGATCAAAACAGAATGGAGATTAAATGCAACTAAGACATTCCATGTGTGTCTAATTTTGTACTGAAAAGCAGTAAAAGTTACAGCTTCTCTCTCAAAAGTGTTTGAAATAGAACTGACCACCGCCCCCCCCCCCATCCTGCCCCATCCCTGACAGTTTAGGCAGGTTTTACATATTTTTGGTGCTAAGGACTCAATGATTTCAAGTACCTTACCCACAAGAGCTGTTCCTTCAAAGTGCTCACACAACCAACAGATGGCAGACTTGGCTATGTCGTTCTTGGTGAAAAACAAATCTCCAGCAACAGAGAGCAGGACATTTTATTATTTTTTTAAAGATTTATTTATTTTTGCATACAAGCTGGGGTGCAGGCCAGAGGTGTGGGGCAGTAAGAGGGTTCACCAGTGACAGAGTAGGGACCAGACCAGGCAGATGGACGGAAATACACTGCTGAGGGGAGCAGCAGATGAGGCAGGAGGGGTCTGCTGCGCCATGTGGGAAGCTCCCCAGCCCAGAATCGAACTTGTGTTGCAGCCATCGACAGCTCCACAGCACTGCGCTCAACCCATTGGCGCCACCAGGGAGGCCCAGAACAGACATTTTAAAAAAACAATTGTGTACTTCCCTGGTATCAGGATATCTTAAACTTTTATGCACATGTTCCCTCGCTTGCTCCCATTTCAAAGTACATTTCTGACTGAGTCTCTTTCCCCAAACCCCACCAAAAGAAGGATGCCACCTTTAGCTAGTCCCATGGACTGACAGGACATTCAGTTCAAGAGAAGATCTGTTCATGAAAAAGGATCGGAGGGCTTTGGACTCTTTGTTCATAGAAATAGTAAAACAGTCCTTCCAAGAAATGATGAGTTTAGGATCAGTATAAACTACCATCAATAACACTGCTGGACTTTCACCAACTCCCAAAGAAGCCCTGGGAAGGATTGGCCTGTTCTGGAGCCAGATCAGACTCCTTCTGACCTTTGCTCCCTGGGCCCAAATGTGATTCCAAACAGGACTCTGTGCATAGGCCCTTCTCATGCCTTTGATCACTTCTGGGTCCATCTGACAGTCTAGACTTTTGCTTGTAAGTCTATCTTTAAGATTCAGCTCATCGGTTCACATACATAAAAGCAAGGAAACAAAGGTCTTAATCAACATATAATTGTGTGTATATTAATCATCTTCCTCTTCCTGCAGGATCACAGGATCAATTTCAGAAATGCTAGGAATCTCATTACCCTTTCTCCACTAGCAAAAATAATACCTAACACCTACTAAGAACTTACTACGTGCCAGAGACTATTCTAAATACCATGCTTGTATTTATTCATTCAAAGTGATCATCATTCACTCAGTGCAGTTCTGAGCACTAAGGACAAAATACTTGCTTTTATAGATAAAGGTACTTGGGAGGGAAAAAATTGTAATCATCAAAATAATAGTTAAATAAATAAGTGATATAGTATCTATATTTCTATAGGTCCAGTGAAAAAAACACTGCGGGTAAGAGAGCTGGGAAGTGCCAGTGTGAGATGAGGAGCAGTTGCTGTTCTAAGTTGAGAAGGTGGCAAGGGAGCAGAGGAGAGCATGAGTGCGGACGTACTGGGCAGTAGTTTACCTGGTATGGTCAAGAAGAGTAGAGACGCTAGTGGAGCGGCAGCAGAGGGAGCAGTGGAAGAGCCAGAGCAGGTTATCCGAGAGAGGGGTTGGCTGGGCAGTCAAGGCAGATAGGAGAGCTCTTTAGGTCGCTGGAAGGAACTAGACCTTTTATCTTTCCAGAGTGAACAGGAAAGCCCTGGAATGTCTTGATCTAATTTATGGCTTAACCAAGTCATTGCAGCTCCTAGGTTGAGAAGAGATGTAAAGAGTTAAGAGAATGAGCACAGAAATTATTTAGGGGACTATGGTATGACTCCAGGGAGAGATTGTCTTACATGGGTTCTTTGGGAACAAACTCTGAGATGGGGAACTGCACACGGGAGACTACAAGAAACACCCCAAAGGGACTTGCAGGAGGCAGACAGAGAGGACAGAGGGAGGTGCCAGCCTAAAAATGATGGCAACCGAGACTTGAGCCGGTCCCAGGGGGAGCTCTTAAGGCTAGGATGGCCCTTCAGAGTTGTCAAAAACTGTATATAAATTACCACCAACCTAGCATATTAAGAAGTCACACATTTATTATCTTACAGTTCTGGATACCAGCAGTCCAAAATGAGACTTCTAGGCAAATGAAACTGTTGGCAGGACTGAAATCCTTCTGGGGGGGAGCTTCCAATTCTTGTCTCCTCCAGTGTCTAGAGGGCTTTCAGCAGTTGTATCACTCCTCCCTCTGCGCCCATTGACACATCCCCTCCTCTGAATCTGAATTCTGTCCCTCTCCCATATACTAGGACTCTGGAGATGCATTGGTCCCCCGAGATGATCCAAGATAATCTGCCCATGTGAAGGGCAGCTCTTTAGCAACCTGAATTCCCCCTTGCCAAGGAGTCTAACCTCTCCACAGGTTCTGGAGGTCAGGCCATTATTCTACCTGCCACAGCCAAGGTGGCCAGGTCTCTGTGTCTTTGCATCAGCCAATCATTGGCACAGTTTCCCCTTAGGAATCATGTAAATTTTAAATGTGGCAACTGTCTGCAGTCTAGGCAGTCCCCATGAGGGACATACTTGTATGCCTTCAACAACCAATATTCCCAGCAGGTGGAGGATGGGTCTGTGGGTCCTAATGAGTATCTGTTGGTGGGGTGTGGGGGGGAGAGAGTACCCATACCCTACAGTAACACTTAGGATATGAAGGTTGACACAATCAGTGATAACAGTGATCATGTCACAGAGCAATTGGATTCTGGATGTATTCTGAATTTAGATCCAACAGCATTTGCTGAGAGAAGCAAGTCAAGGAAACCCCATGCTTTGGGACTAAACAGTGGAAAGCTGGAATTGCTGTTAATTAGAAAGGGAATGCTGAATCAGGGCTGTCTGCCTTAATCCTCACAACTAAACTATGTGACCAATACTTTTAGTAACTATGTAGTGTGCCTGGGGAAACTGAGGCACAGAGCTATAAAGAAACCTGCCCATGGTTCTATGGCTTGTTTTTTTTAAGATGTTTTTATTTATGCATACAAGAGCTGGGGTGTAGGCCAGAAGTGTGGAGAGGGTGAGAGGATTCACCAGAGAGAATAGGGAGCAGAACAGGCAGATCGACTGAAATACACTGCTGAGGGGAGCAGCTGGCAAGGCAGGAGAGGTCTGCTAAGCCATGTGGGAAGCTCCCTGGCCAGGTATCGAACTGGTGCTGCAGTGGGTCTGGATAGTTTCATAGTGCAGAGACTTAATCCGTTGTACCACCAGGGAGGCCCAGTTCTGTGGCTTGTTAATGATAAAGCCAGGATTCAAATCTAGCCCATCCCACTTAGAACACAGCATTTTTTATTATCTCAAAAGGGGAAATGGGGGCCTCCCCGGTGGCGCAGCGGTTAAGCGCTGCGCTGTGGAGCTGTCGTCAGCAGCGATGCGAGTTCGACGCCCGGCCGGGGAGAATCCCACATGGCATGGCAGACCTCTCCTGCCTTACCCGCTGCTCCCCTCAGCAGTGTATTTCTGATCTGCCTATTCTGCTCCCCACTCTGTCTCTGGTGAAGCCTCTCGCCACTCCACACCTCTGGTCTGTACCCCAGCTGTATGTATAAATAAATAAATCTTTAAAAAAAAAAAAAGGGGAAATGGGGCCCCTTCTCTGAAATGTTTACTTAAGGACTCAGAAATTAAATTTTCAACATCTTGTAGCTACTTGATCTCTCACTCTGGGCTTAGAACAGTGACTGGCACATAGTAGGATGCTCAAAATAGTAGGATGTGAGGATCCAGTTGCCTTTATATATAATGCCTAGATAGATTTCTGCTTGACTGGTTAATAATATGTCCTTGTCCAAAACTCCTCTGTACCTTCCTCCACTTGTTTAAAAAAAGCCCAAACCTGGGCTTCCCTGGTGGCACAGGGGTAAAAAGTCTCAGAACTATCAAGCTATCACAAGCCACTGTGGCCTGAGTTCCATCCCCAGCCAGGGAGCTGACCACATGACGCAGCAGACTCTCTTGTCTGACCCACTGCTCCCCTCAGCAGTGTATTTCAGTAGATTGCCTGTTTTGCTCCCCACTCTGTCTCTGGTGAATTCTCTCACCCCCTGCACCTCTGACCTACACCCCAGTTCTTGCATGCATAAATAAATAAAATAAATCTTAAAAAAAAAAAAAAGCTCAATCATTAGTTGAAAATACACTATGTGGCCCAAGTCTCATCTGTTGATTCTCAGTCTCTTAGAACTGTTTCACACATCAGCTCCTTCAACCTTCTTGCTCTTTTTTAGGCACTCCAGGGATGTGTTAGCCTTGCTCTGCCCAGACCAGATGCTTTCCCACCTTCTTCTCAACCCACCATGGTGATTCTGCTCCCCCATCATGGGGTAGGGTGCACCTCACACCTGCAAAGACTTCCTTTTCTTCCAACCCAGCTGAATATCCCTGACCCGACCTTCAAAGTTTAGAGGGTCTTCTCTTCCATGTGCAAAATAGAATTTTCTTCAGTTGCTTGTAACAGAAACTTGACTACACTGCTTTAATGGAATAGGGCTTTGTTTTTCTAACACAATAAGAAGGCCAGTGGGCAGGAACGCAGCACTGCTCAGCTGCTTACCCAACTCATCAAGAACCAGCATGTTTCTGGCTTCCTCATCTTCACCCTTCACCTCTGACTTAGGTTCTCATGGTTACAAGATGGCTGCTCCACTCCAGGGTCTCTTTCTGGGTCCCAGGAAATAAAGAGAGTGTAAGAGCGAAGGGTCAAAGGCACATGCCAACTGAATGTGGACTTTTGGATCAGGAAAATAATGGCCATGCAGGAAGTCCGGCTAAGCAGATTTGCTCTGGCATCGTGTTGGTGAGAAACTGTTTGGTTACCTCTTAGCAGGTGCATTGCTCCCCTAAATCAAACTGGCTCTCGGTTAGGAAGGAAGAGGAAGAGACTGGAGAAGAGATAGCCACACCTTTAAGCCTACGGCAGCCTGTCTGTCCTTTACGCTCCCCTAAGAAATGGTTCATTAATGCGATTTGTGTGCAACTGAAGGGTAGAGTCCATGTCCAGATCCCCCTGAAATGAGGACTGAGCACTTGGTCAATGTCCGAGTGACCACTACACTGGACATGGAGGAAGGTGGTGTGATGGTTACTAGCAGGTGGCCTGGACTAGAATCCCATTTATTACTTCTGCTTCCCTGGTCAAGTTACTTAACCTCTGTTCTTCAATTTCCCCATCTATAAAATGAAGGTGATATGATAATACATACCATATACAGTTGTGATTAGTTCATTTTAATAGAGCTGTCAGACTAGTAAGCACTCTGGAAGCATCTATTTAATAAATATGTGGTTATCACTTACGTTTAAAATATTATGAAAGATGGGGCACACCACTTGACAAGTGAGAGCATCTTCATGAGCTAAAAGGACAGACAGTTGTAGCCAGCCTGCTGGAGACAGTTGGGTGCATGGTGTTTGGTGGTGGAGAATCAATTAGAAGTCTGAGCAGAGGGCAAGAGTTCAGACTCCAAGGTCAGGTTGCCCAGATTCAGCCTCAGGCTTTTTCCCACTTACTAACAATGTGCCCCTGGGTGAATCACTGAATCTAACACTCAGTTTTTTAATACATGAAATTGGAGTCAAAATAAACAGAGGCTAAGTGTATTTTGAAAATTCCGAGACCATTTATGTGAGGTGCTTAGCATGGCTCATGGCACATTCTAAGAAATCCTAGTTTTATTACGAATCATAACGGAGGATGACTGCGTGCAGGGACCGTGTCACCAGCCTGCGGGTGAGCACGGCGAGGCACCGCCATAAATGTTAATCCTCACTTTGAAATCCATCCATTTCCAGACACACTAAATCGGAGGCTAGAAGTTGGAGGTGAGAGAAAAGGCGTCAAAGTGGCAAAGTTGTAGGGTTTCCCTGAGGCACCTAGGCTGAGGGAGCCACAACTTGGAATTCTGACAATGGAACCTTCTAAAAATGCAGCAAATAGACCTCTTCTACAAAACACCGAACACCGGCTTTACTTTTTCTTAGAAGGGGTGCACAGCAGATAATCTGCTTACCTCTGGAAGCCCCTGCCTCCCTCCCCTCCCATGAATAGAGGCTTACTGGGCAGACCCCCACCAACATTTACCCTCCTCACTTAGACAAGCCTGTGGGTCTCCACCTGGTCAGCTTCTCCTCTGAAGATAAAGCTCTGCCATCACCTTCCTCCAAGCTCAAGCAATAGCATATGTGCTTGTCTGTTTCCCAGTACATAAAGTGCTCCTGAATTGACCTAGTGGGGAAAGAAAAAAAAAAAAAAACAGAAGTACACTGTGTCACAGTTCAGATTCCTTGTGCGCACAGCACAATTTTTTAAAAAGTGTGCTTACATTTACCATCCTCCAGGAGAACAAGAAAATTCCAAATTGTTAAAAAAAAATCAACTACTTACTAAGTTGATTCTGTGGAAAAAATCTCTCTCAACTAGGATTATAGAGAAAAACTTGTTTAAAATCACTAATACGTATTTGTAGAATGAAAACAAAATGTGAAAAATATTTTTTGGGAAGCATTGTTAATCCTTTTAGGTAAAATACATATAACTGGCATCAATATATTCTTATAAACTAAATGACAAAAGTCACAGTTTAGAAGTTATTTGTCATAACCATTCAAGTCTTTGTATATATAGGTTATTAATAATTCCTAAAATTGGGTGCATGTTGAGAAAATTGAGTTTTTTATCCTTTCTTTGAAAATAAAAGCAAGGTATGAATTTAGCAAGTAAATCTTTGAAAATAGTCATAAGAAATATCTCAACATTTTAAATTCAGTAAAATGTTTTTGAACTATCATAAAAATTCAAGAAGGATTTTCCAAATATTTTTGTGTTTGCATAAAGGAACTAATTTGCTCCTAATTCTCCTATAAGATCGCTCACACACACACAGACACACACACACAGACACACACAGACACACACAATATGTTAGCCTACATCATGTAGTAGGATCTGAATACAAACCTAGCTTTAAATCTGTGCTTTGTTACATTCCAAAATAATCTCCTTGTATTATAAGATCAAGTTCAGAGCAGTCTGTATTCATGTGCATTTCAAACATCCTCCTCAAAAATCCTACTCTTGAATAACTTGGTAATATATTGTTGTACACAATAAAATAGATGACCTGGATGGAAGCTTAGAACTCTCAATCCCATCCCACATGTGTCCCTAGCCCCGAGAGAAGTGTCTGAGGCTATATGTGTATATATAGAGAGAGAGGACTATGTTGAGCCAAGGGAAACTTGGAAAGTTGTACTTTGAGCTCAAATGCCATTGCCCTCCACGTGCAGGTAAGACTGAGCCAGATAGAGTGGCCTGGAGCCCAGAAATAAAACCGGTCACACAGACTATTCAACTTTCCCTCTGAGTAGCATTTTGAGTCTCAGCACCCTCATCCCAGCACTCGATGAAAGGGTAAGACCAAGCCAATGAAAATATGAAATGATGGACGAGAAGAGAGCACAAGAGCCTGCGTGCATGTGAACACCTAGGGCAGAGCTGCTTTGACCAGCCAGGTCCAGCCCCCAGATTAACTCAGTCCTGCTCTTCTGATTTATCCAGACAGGTGAGAATGAGTGAGACTGAAAACACCAGGGAATAAATGAAATAGGTAGGATTTTCCCTTCTTCTTTCTCCAGAAGAAAGTCATCCTTAAAGAAAGAAGTCTTATTTAAACCCACCTTCATTGCCTCACACCTTAGAAAGCATGGCCCAAGAATATCTCTGGATATTGGATTACAAGGTGACCAGCCCCAGGGACAACCTTCTGTCTAGGATGGGTCTCAGAGGGATGGGTAGAGTGCCAGAAGCTTCCTTAGCCCACATACCAACATATCTCATGTTCTCACTGTTAACATTTTAGAACTGAACATTATACAATGAAGTAATAAGTGGTGGGGGTTATATGAACAACCTTGGAAATTTCCCCTCCACCCATTGTAGACATGCGATGTTGTCTGGTAATTTTACTCTTCTAAGCAGACATAATCCATGCTTCTGAATGAATCTATAATGCAAAACTTTCAAAGAGTGCTGTGCCAGTTCCACCTACTTCATTTTTACAACAGGGGAAAATTATTTCCAGGAAGGGATTTTGAAGATGTGAATATTAAGTAAGCAGGGCTATTATTTGTATGTGAAACAGAAAAGTCTCCCAGTATTTGGGAACTGATGCAGTGGACCAGAGCTGGTTTCAGTTATGCAGAAGTGATTGGTTACAGTAAAACCCAAGCAGGATAATTGCCTCAGAGTTAAGAATTAATAAGATTTTAGAGTTAGCAAGGACCAAAGTGATCATCTCATTCAATGGTGTCCCACATTTTATCCAATCCAGTCAACAACATCTATTACATGCCAGGAACTCAAGTACAAAAATCCTTTTCAAATCTTAAAAAAGGTCACTGTCTTCCATATGAAAGTAATTATAATTCTAGACTTTAGGAAAGAAAAATATCGACTGGTACATTAAAATAAATTTTAAATAAAATTAACTACAAACAGTAAAACTTTAAAATTTACATTTTAGTTGTCATACTAGAACACACATTTGAAAGTGAATAGTATACATATGTGAGTCATTTATTCCCTTGACAGAAACTGCTTGACTCACAAACAAAACATTTCCTAAAATTCCTTATAATGACCCCACAGTTTCTTCCAAGTCTAAAACTAGGAAGTTAGAAATCACTGACCTAGCCCAGCACGTTCATTTTACAGATGATGAAAGCTGAGGTGTAGGGGGGTTTAAAGTCACTTACACCTGGTTTCATAACTAGCTAGCAGTAAAGCTAGAAGCTCTTGCCTCACTGTCATGCGACCTCAGCGTAGTTGTCTATTCACTTAGGTAACAGAGAATGCTAACTGTCCCCCATGATTCATTCTTTCTTTCTGCCCCATGAATTTGAGCTGGGCATTATGGTAGCCAGAAGAAGACTACATTTCCCAGTAACCCTCGCAGGTAGGCATGGTCATGTGACATAGACCAACAGGATGTAAGCAATGGGTCCAGAACTGAAGAGTGCAATTTCCATGTCTTGTTCTCATCAGGGAAGCCTTTATTTCTTCACATCCGGTCCCCATCCTCTTTTGCACTTGTGAGCCAGCTTTGACCCTGCAGATGAAGACAGCTCTCTAGGGACAGAGGCATAAGTAGAAGAAACCTGAGTTCTAGATGATGTCAAAGCACAAGGGAGACAACCTCGTGCTTCCCCATCCCTTCTGGACTGGCAGAAGGACGAAGAAATCTCTCCCTGTCTAAGCAACTATATTTTGGGGTCTTGTTGTTGCAGAAATTTTGCTTAAACTTAACAAAAATATTGTAATATACTAAGGTAAAAGACAGCAGGGTGAGGGAGTAAGAAAAATAGCAAACTAAGCTCTTCTAAAATAAGAAAGTTGCCCATTGTCAAAAGATTGAGCGAAGAAGATATGGCATGTCCACGCTATGGAACACTGTTCAGCCATAGGGAAAGATGAAATGTTGCCATTTATAGCAAAATGGAGGGAATTAAAAAGATTAAAAATAAACTTTGCTTTACTGATTTATAGTAAGGCAAATGAGAGTGACAACAGCAAATATTGGGTGTTTTACACAGCAAACAATTCCAGACAGCAAAATACTTAAAAAAACTGTCAGACACTAATAAAGAGGGAAGTGAAAGAGAGGAGGGCCAAGGGATGGGTGATGGTAGGGGAAAATTAAAAATCAAAATAAACCCCACCCCACCCCACCCCCCACCTCCCATGCCGCAACGATTAGGTGCTGTGCTGTGGAGCTGTCACCTTCCTCCAAGCTCAAGCAATAGCGTATGTGCTTGTCTGTTTCCCAGTACATAAAGTGCTCCTGAGGCAGGGACTGAATTGACTTAGTGAGGAAAAAAAAAAACAGAAGTACACTGTGTCACAGTTCGATGCCCGGCTGGGGAAAGTCCCACATGGCACGGCAGACCTCTCCTGCCTCTCCCACTGTTCCCCTCAGCAGTGTGTTTTCATTGATCTGCCTGTTCTGTACTCCACTCTGTCTCTGGTGAACCCTCTCACCGCCCCACACCTCTGGTCTGTACCCCAGCTTGTATGCATTAATAAATAAATATTTAAAAATAAATAATTAAATTTATTTGTAATTTCCAGTTCTGGGACAGCAAAAGTATAAATAAATCTGGAAAAGAAAATACCTATGCAACCCAATAAAGGGAGGGGGGAGAAATGATGAAAAGGCAAGAATGATATGTCACTTATATTTTCATATATATATATTTCATGTATATATATTTTCTCATATACATTTATATCTAAATAATTGACCCCTGACACCCTTGGACAGTCGCCTCCATGTTGGATCAGGGCTGGTCTGTGTGACCAAGAGAATAGAGCTTAGTGACTTTGGGGGCGAGGTGGTAAAAGCGCTGTTAATTGCTTTTGGATATATGATTTCCAGAGGTAAAGAGGAGTAGAAGGGACAGGAATCACTAAATTCAAAGCAACTGTGGCATTGCTACTAGGAAGGGAACTATGTCACAGGATGTTAACATGGACTTTTCACCCTGCTTGGCTTGCAAACACAAGACGATTGGTGGCAAGTGTTCCCATGTTCCAGAGCGAGTTGCTAGCTCAATTGTGCAGGAATTGTAAGGGAGGAAGCTATGACTGGTGTTAAGACCTTAACTAACTGTTGAGCTCCAGCCTCTGAAAAAGACTGGAGAGTCTGCGGGCAAGGTTGGAGCTGCAGGAGGAGGGTTTGGTCTATGGATGGTGTGTTGTTCACCCCCAAATCCCACAACGCAGAAGAGTTGTCAGGCCCTTGGGGAGACCTTCTGGGGCAACTGGAATGTGTCCCTTGGCAGAGGGTGAGGGATGTTGGTCTCGTGTCTGCTGGTGCCTTGTGCCTGAGAATCTAAAAGGAGGCATGCAGAGAGTACAATGTTGGGAAGAAATTCACTTCACTGACATCAGGTCAAAGGTGAGTGCTTACCATGACAAGGAGTAATATCCAAGAGTGTGCTGTGACTTGGCACTTCGAAGGACTTTGCCCAAAGGATCATTCTTAAATTGCTGAACAGAGAGTTCAACCCCAAGATCAGTGGCTAAAGGGGGAGTTTCAAATGGTATTATAAATTGAGAAGCAGCTGACTTCCTCCCTCTTTCCTGCTATAGCCTCCCTGCACACAGCAGGCCGCCTGTGGATGAGCCACAGTTACTATTCCTGTGGCCTGGGCACAATAAGTATTAAACTGCCATCATCCTGACATCTGAAGTGACCAGAGCGCTAGTCATGATTTGTGAGTGAGCAGATAATTTAGGGGACCTTTGGGGAGTCTCATTCAAGGGTGACTCTCTGAAGCCTCAGGGTGGTTAGGAGGGAAGGGGGTGGGCAGTAGGGAAGGCATTTGCTCTATGATTGGGCCCAATACCTACCCTTTCAATTACACCATGAAAGCAAGCTGCAGGGTGTATAAGTGATCATGCAGGGAACTGGACTGAGAAGGAAGGAGGTGAGGGAGAGCACCGGCAAGGCCTCAGGCTGCGGGGAATCTTGCAAGTTCACAAAAGCAGTGAGAAAGGGGATGGGAAGAGCCATAATGGAGGTAGTAAGTTGAGGTCAGAGTGACCTTTCTGAAATGCATTATGAGAAACGGGTAGTTTGGGGTGACTTCCAGGTCAAGCATGGTCATTGGAAGTGAAGCCTGAGCTAAAATGCAGAGAAGGTGAATTTGAGATGGAAAACTAAGGAAGCCGGGGACCAGGGACATACAGGAAATGAGGGCACCACCCAAGGACATAGCCGGATGTGACAGAGAAGCGCTACAGCCACAGTCAGCAATGAATGAGAAAGATGGACCAGGAATCCCACTTAGGCCTCCAGGGAAGAGGGTTTCACAAATGTGAGCAAGAGTCGAGGAACTCGGGGGGCCTGGATGTCAGTGGAAGGGCCTGGGAAAGAGGAAGTGAGAGGGAAACTGAGTGGGAGGAGGGAGAGCACCAGCTTTTGCTGAGTGTGAAATCACAGGGTGGGCAAACCCCTGAGCCCAGGAATGCAAGGCAGAGGTGACTCAGTCCTGGCTGGTCTTTACACCTCACCACCCCAAAGGTGCTCTGAGGACCCTCAATATCAGCAGCACCCAGAGTTGGGTGTCAAGTCCCACTTGAGTCCAACTGGATCAGATTCACACTTTACAAGCTCCCCAGGTGTTTCTGTGCTCACCAGTTTGATCAGCTCCATTCCAGAGTGTGACATACGTAACCCGGTGTGGCTGGGAGGAGAGCCGTGAGGTCATCACACACACCTGGACACTTTTCTTTTAGGTCCACAGAGGGCTCTTGCAGTGGCCTCCCAGCATATGCACTCATTAGGAGACTTTACAAGCATGCCACTGGGCACATGGTCAGTGATACTGGGTGGGCCCAGGCTGCTGTGAGGGTTTTGGGGAGTCTGATCCACGCTGCACCCTTGGTGATTTGCTAGAGATAGTGAGGCCAATAGGAATCGAAGCTACTTTTAGGTATGGACAGAGTAAGTGACTAAAGGGAGGAAGCAAAGGCAAAGCCCCAAATGAGTCCTTGTGGGCGTGGCTTGCCCCATGCCTGACCCCACATAGCTCCTTCTAGCAGCCAGTTCCGCCAATACCTGCTGGGAGGGGACCAGGGACAGGCAGGTCCCCTGCCATATGCCTTTCAGTTTTCAATTTTTGAATAAACCTTATCCCAGTTAAAGTCTTATTCTTATAAGCACCCCTTTGGGTCAATAGGGAAGGCAGGACATCTCTCTATTTGTAGCTCCTGAGGATGCGCCACAAGTCGCACCACCGATAAGTTAGCAAGTTGGAATTTTAGTCAATTTTCTAACTATGGTCTTTTTCTGAAGAAAAAATGGGCTGTTATATAAAGGGACTTACTACTTATTTCAGAGACATAAGAATTTGGTGGGCTTGAATTGTTGCAAAGTGTTTTATTTCCCACTTACATGAGCAAGAGAATTTGAAATGCAGACTTTGAGGGCCCTTTCAGTGACAATCTCCTTTCCCCACCTTCTTCAACCCATCTCCTGGGATACTGTAAACAAAGAAGCCCCAGAGAAGCAGACCTGCCCACTGACACAGAGGCCTCCGGGGCAATGGGCAAGGGCCCCTTGATGGCCGTAGCTGGGGGGAGCACTCAGGACAAGCTCACCCACTGCTTTTCTCATTCCTGACCCCCCGGGTGCCAACTTGACTGCTGCTTGGCTATAAAACAGCTCGTCACCCTGATTCTAAGATGAGAGCTCATCACTTTAGCCACATTCCTGGAGGAAGCCTTGGTATTTTTAATCCTATTAAGGTAACACTGGTTCACAGCACTGTATGCAGCTCAGAGGTATAGGGTCACAGCTCCTCAGAGGCAAGTCACCCCACCACACCCACCACCAAGGCCCCCACAGTCCTCCACATGGCCCATTGAATTCCGTCTACTCTTTGCTCACCACCCTCCCCTCCCCCACTGGTAACCTTAATTCTACAGACAGATTTCTAGGGGTTGTTCCTGGTGTAGTTTTGACGGACGCTTTGTTTTGTTTATTTGGAGTCATAATTTTTAGACCAGAGAAATGGAGGAGTGAGCCGGCTCACCCGCCCACAGGGAGACTCTCCTGCAGCCACACTCCCAGCCTCCTCCCCACGGACTCCTCTGTAGCCAGGGAGACTGGGCCAGGAGACAGTGAAGGGAGGCTCTAGCCTCTCTTGTCAGTACTGCTCTGCAACCTGGGCGCTCCTTCAGTTACATGGCGCGAAAGTAGAGGTTGGCTGTGAAAATCCAGGTGGGGGAAGGCTGACACAAGTTGCCTCCCTTGACATGGACAGATGCTCTCCCTTTAGTCATCTGAATATTTTTGACAGATGAGGCCTGCTAGTTCCCATGGGGCATTTTCCTGGGTTGTTTTTGCAAACCTTCTTAACTCACGAGGGCAGGGATGGTTGGCGGAATCAGAGAGAACTTGTTTAAGAGTCATCACTGGGCCACAGACACACACATCACAGCTTCTTGCTGTGACCATGGGCTTCTGGTCCTCACTGGACTTCCAGACTTTTCTTTGTTATTTCTTAAGGGACATGATTTATTGATCCAAGTCTGGGTCAAGGACTCAGTGACAAGCAGCACTGGTCCAGCCTCTCGTCCTTTCAGTAGGCAGAACATACAGCTCACCTGGGTGAACAGGCGTCAGCTCTGGAAGCAGCAAGGCCCAGTGGGGTAGAGAAGTAAAAATCCAGAGACCCCAGACATTGAGAACTTTTAATATAATCATCCTGTTTATGTAGCTCTGGCTAACTGAAATCAATTCACATTCTAAATTTCTAAGTTGGCTACTCAAATAGATTGCCAGAAAAAGCTCTGTACCAAGCATGGACCTTAATCTGCCATTTTTATACTGTCTGAGACCTTGTAGAGATGGTCTCTCCAGCACATTCCTGAACTATGCTACAGGTGGCGTCTAAAAGGAATGCCATTCAAGGGTCTAAGAAGAAAGTCTTTGGTAACTTATGAAAAATCATTTAACACTTCTCACTTCACTTCTTTACCTACTACATGTTAAAATAAAATTGATTAGAGAAAAATAATAGCATTTATTTATTGTGTTCTTATGATATCCAGGCACTGTGTTTAGTCATTCAAATATATCTTATTTAATCATCCTAATAGTGTTGATTGTTCTTCCTTTATAGATAGTAAAATTGAGAGCTAGATTTGCCTAAAGTTACAGGGGATACTAACTGGTAGGTTTGAGATTTAAACTCAGATATGTTTGTTTTAAAGCCCTTAACGGTCACGAACTGTTACAAAGAGATGACGAAGAAGGAGACCTTGTTTTAACACCTACTACACTTTAGAGTGTTTTAAGTATTTTGTGAGCAGCATCTTTGTTGAGTCTCAAAATAACCGTAAATAAGGTAGAAGAGGTCTTTCACCTATTTTACAGATAAGGAAACTAAGGTATAAACAGGTATATCTATTGGACTAGGTCCCATAGCTGGTAAATGCTGGAACAGGGATAAGAATGTGGGAATTCTGACTCCTTCTGTGTGATATCCACTTCCTGCTCAGTCTCTAGCTGGGAGAAGAGCTACATACTAGAGCTACACACTAGAAGTGACATATGTCATCATGGAGTGTCTTATTTTGTACTTGCAGAAACTAAGATCCAGAGGAGAATCTCCTAATTAAGGCCACCCTTTAGTCAATAACAAAACAAGCACCAGAAATCAGACTCCTGATACTCACAATTAAGTGATATCTCACTCTTGCAAAAAGGAAAACTGTAAGTGAAATAATTTTTTAAAAAATGAAGGGAACATTCTCAGTTGCCTTGGAGTTGTTGAAGAGGAAGCCTTAGCATGGAGCATGTTTGTGTTTTCACCGTATTTCCAAAGAGATTTTGTTTCAAGAAAAAAAATAGTGAATTGTCCATTGACATCATGGGCATACAATTAACAAGTAATTTGGTCTTAGTGTCAATGTGTTGCTTCCTATTAAAGATGTTATTTTTATGTAGGCCATATTAGCTTTAAAGGACAGTTTTTCCAAGATTAGAAAATGTATCCGTAGTTGTCTATCTGAACAAGTCATTGTATCTACCACTAGAGGGCGATCCAGGAGAAGGCTGGAGACGGACTCCCAGAGAAACCACAGAAAGCCAGACACAAACAAGAAATGGAGGGAAACAGCACACAGGTACAGAAATAATTATGGGGCATGAAAGGTGTGTGTGGTGATGACTTTTGTTTTTGTTCCTGTTTCAGTTTAGCCTTAGTACAGGACAGGACTGATTTTTCACATATATACCATTTGATTCTTAGAACCCTAAAAAGTAGCTATTATTATTCCCACTTTATAGCTTAAGAAGTTGAGGTTCAGTTAAATTAAGTGATGTGTCCAATTTTATAAATGCAAAAGTATATAACTATTAGCCATACTTCCAATAGCATTTCCAGCGTGCTAGGACTTTTCCTGTGAAGACCATATAATAATTTCCTATTTTCTATATTACTGTTCCTATTAAATCCCTCTCGTTTGCAGAATTCCTTAGAATTTCTTTAGCTAAAAGTTGGCTATTCCACAGCCTTGCCCTTCTGCTCCAGCCAGTCAAATAATTTTTGCTGTTGCAGGCACATGTCTTTTTTCACGCCTTTGTGACTTTATTCCAACCTCACCTACTAGAAACATCCTTTTCTTCATGTACCTCTGAGGGCACTATGCCTTCCTGCCTCAGGGTCTGCATTGTCCTCTCCCTGAGCTCACACCACTCCTCTCTGGTCCTGACTGTAGGAACTTGCTGAGGCACAGAAGGTGCTTCATAAATACACACCCACTGTGGTTCTCAGTCCTGGATAGTCCTTAGTTTCCCTGCATGCTTGTTGAACTTGCAGATCCCATCCCCCCACACACGTAATGATTCCCAATGTCTAGGGTCCTGTCCTTGCACATTTAACAAGCATCCTGGGAGGTTCTGATACACATGGTCTGTGAACCTCATTTGGACATAATATCTCTTGTTGAATTCTTCTGAGTAGATTTGCACAGATATATCACATCATCTGCTATCATTTGCCATGTGTTGCTGTTATTTAGGCATTTTCTCAAGTTGCCTCATTTCCGTACATTTTTTTTTTTGAGTGGGAGCTCTGTCCCCCTTTCATACTCATTAGGTCCCTGTTGGGTAAGCAGTTTCCCCAAACTTCTTTTTGCTTAAAATGTTTCTTCCTCGCTGGACCCTTACCTAGGTAGCTCCCATTCCCCTGGCGATTCAGTTTAGGCAGCTCCCAGTCACCTTATCACCTGAGTCCAGGCGGGCACCTGGCACCACATCCCAATGCCCCTCGGCCTCCCCCACCAGAGCGAGGTCCAGTCTGGTCTCTGTTTTAAGCACACATCACTGTGTTTTCTTAGTCACTTTGTTCTAAATTCACTGCCTGGATGCTTGCCGTATCCCTTTGGGGTGGGAGTGCAGGAACTCTGGTTTCCTTGGTCATTGCAGTATCACAGCACCACGCGCACAGCCTTACGTGCACTTGGCACATAATGGTTACTTGGAAGTGAATGAATAAATTGTGAAGAACGACTTAGAAGACAGAAGCTTAAAAAGCACCTTAACTCACGATGGCTTGTTAAATGTGAAGACAATGACCTTTGGGGTGTGGCGGGACATCCAGGGAGTGGCCAGGGGGAGCTGAGAAGACCTGATTACTGTACCAACTTCATTTATACTGTGAATCTGCATCAGTTCAACTATATATGTATATGTCCTGGCACCTTTGATGTGACAGGCATTCTGCTGGGCACTGGGGAACTAAAAACCATCCCTGAACTTGAGGGTGTGACATTTAAAGGGGAACCGCTTTGTGAGGCTGGTGTGTTTAACTATTATTAGGAAACCAGAGATGATGCTTTTCCACTCTCAGGAGAGTTCAAATGACTCTGAGTCTTATAATTGCCACATAATGTAAGATAAGTATTAAAAAGCTATGAGGCAGAACGGAAAAAAGCCAAGTTTTAAAGTCCCGTGAACCCACACTGGAATACCAGAGTGCTTATAACCTTGGCTGCGTGTGTAAAATAAGTCTAAAAATGATATCACAATCCTAGCACGGAAGAGCAATGATTAGCAAGATTAAGCCCTGTGCTAGGCACCCTGGCAAGCACTTCCCATGCTCTAACTTTGCCATGGATTAAATTAAAGCTCTAGGGCTACTGAATATCCACTGATGATTCCTTACACTGTTTCAGCTATGCAGTGGGAGTGCATTTATTGTTCATAATTTACTCCTGAGGACAATTTACTCCTACTCAGAGAGGTTAAGAAGTTGGCCTAAAATGAGCCAAATGATGGCACCATCAGGATTTGAACTTGGAACTGGCTGATGAATCAATGAGATAAAGTCAGTATGCATGGTGCCTGGCAGATAATAAGCCTCTGACAAGTGGTTTCTAATATCCTTATTGCACTGCAGAAATGAGGCCCACAGAATTATTACCATTAGGGTAAGTTACTTAGGGGACGATTTAGCAGGCAGGAGGACGCCTGGGTTCCTGATCCTGGGCATGAGCCCGAGACAGGAAAGGACTCAGCGGTGCTGCTGTGACTCCTCCTGCCCTCTGCTTCCCAACTAGCACCCCACTTCCCCAGACCCTGAGCAGCTTTGGCACCGTAGGGTCCCCAGGGCCTCACAGGTCACCCAATCAGTGACTCATCTAGTGAGTGCCTCCTTCTCCCACACTCGCCAAAGGGCCAGGTCTCCTTTCATCTCCATGCCACACCCCTGCCATCTGCATGCCACCTCCTCATTGCTCTCAAGCAGAGAAGCAGAGGGGACAGCCCAAGGCCCATGAATCATCACTGGACCATGCTTCCAGGATCTTCTAAGTCTACCCCCTGGGTTCCACAGATGACTCGCCTCGGGTGGGGCTAGCTGGCATCACCTTGGCAGGGCTGGGGCTCTACTCTCCCTCCTGCAGAATGAGTCCTGCTTTCCACTCCACCTTGCTCTTTGTCCCTCCAAGAGGCAGGGAGAAGCAGGAAAGATTCTTGTGTTTGAGAATCCACATTAAGAGCAAGAGAGCGCTAAGTCCTGGGACTGGTGTGGTCAGCCCTGCCCTGGCGCGGGAGGCAGCCGTCAGAAAGCAGGCCACTTGGCCAAACATTCCTGCACTGCATCCAGAAGCAGCCCCTTCCTGTCTAGGCCAGCACAGGCCCTCATTAGAGCTCGCAGACTGCCAAGAGCTCCTTGCTGACTAATTTTCATCTCCACGCACTCCTGGCCTTTCCTTTCACCAACATGAAAACCTGGGCAGGGAGGTGTCAGAATATAATTTGCTGCCCCCAAGCCCTCCTAATTCAGCTCTCAGCACAGGAATCATTTGGAGGGACACGTGCATATTCCTCCTGCTCTGTTTCCCCGCTGGTTACCTATTTGCTCGTCTTCTCTTTACTCCTGGCAGGCAGCAGACAAGACCGTCTCATCCCTTGATGAGTCAGGACAGCTGTCTTCTTTCAACAGCTACTGCCTAATCTGGGCAGTTCTTCAGATTTTCCAGTCCCCATTCTCATGAAATGATACCAGGATCCTGCCATCCTAAGCAGACCAGAGCCAGGAACTTGTAATATCACCGTTTGGTAGCTTCTATGTTAGCAAGTGTTGGATAAAAGCAAAACTGGATAGAATATGAGTGGAGGCCACTAGAGGAATGGGGGCCATTCTGCCCCTAAGACCCCTCTCACCGAGCCCTACTCTTTACCGCTGTTGGGGTCTCTCGGTGCCTGCAGAGTTTCTGATTTCAGTTGTTTAAAACCTCTCCCCAGAACTCATCACCAGTTCTTCCTAACAACTAAGGCTTTCATTGCTTCTGAGACTTGTGCTTTGGCTATTTTTAACTTGTCCTTTCTTTAAAAAAAAAAAAAAAAATTACACCAGAGGAGCTTAATGAGCCCCATTTAGCTTTTTGTAGAAAAAGAAAATTTGCAGACATTAACCAATAAGTGCTACCGAAAGCCCTGGCTGGCTGGCAGGAGCTCAAAGGCAGCCCCCCCCCCCCCCTCAATACAATAGTTTATTTTTGGACAGCAGCCTCCGCACCACATCACAAATAGGCCACCCTGGGACTCATTGCGAACTTAACAGAAGGAGGAGATTTAGGTGAGAGGTTTAGAAAAAGAAGTCAGAGTGGCAGAGGGCAGGGTGGGGGATGGGGGAAAGAGCCCTGGCTTGGGGGTCCTGGCTCCAGACCCTCCCTGAGCCTCTCACCTGCAGGGCTCTTTGCTTCCAACCAGCCGGCAGTGTGAGACCCGAAGCCAGTGGAGAAAGTGAGATTTCAGATTTTTGTTTGTTGTCATGGAAAATTAGCACACATACCCCACCACCACTCACCCCACCAGCAACAACAATAATATAACACATGAAATAACTCGAGTATTCTTGCAGCGCATAAGACATGATGGTGAGAAAGATCTCAGCCCTCCATCCACCCAAATCCAGCCCCCCGAGTCAAGGCTGATTCCAGGGAAAGGTCCCCAGCTGGTCTGCATGGCAAGAGGTCCGAGTCAGAAAGTACAGCACTGCCCTCCGAGAGGTCAGCACTGTCAGGCACGGCCATTTGCGCTCTGGACTTGCTAGTTAAAGTATCCTGGAGGCTTTTTCAGGCGTAGAAGTACAGCCCCAACCTTCCTCACGCTCACACCCATCGTGCTGTCATTCCAAAGTCTGATAAGCAGCCACAGCACTTGAGTTCAAAAGTGGGGCTCGGCCATGCCTTTATCTAGTGGACCTGCAATAAATGCTCTCAGGTCTGAAGTTTCTGCATGTAGTTCAAGGCACATAAAACAGTCTGTAACTGCTACGCGCCTCAATCCCGGGAATCCGAAAGGGAGATACTTTGACTTGATCAGAGGAAAGCGTAGTCTCTCTGAACTGTGTGAGTCTTCTAATGTGCCATCCTTTAGAAGCCATGTGATCTCAGAAGACAAAAGTAGTCCAAGCTGGATAAAGTGCTGTTGGAGCATCTTAGCTAAATTAAAAGAATTTTAGGAAACTGAAAAATGAAGGAGAAATTAGTAGGAACAGAAATCATCTTTACATTTATTATTGTGAAAAAGAAATTATCTTTAGTCAAAATGAAAGTATTCGTTGCTGATGTATATGGCTTTGATTTATTGATCAAAATCAGACTCTTTCGCGTTGCCACTCCAGCCCAGTGCTCTTAATGAGAAAGGCAAAGAATCTCATGTTTAGGCTCTTAGGCAAGATTAAAACCTCAACAAAGCCCCAGTCAAAAAGGCAATTGACTCAGGTTTTTATTTTTTAAAAGATTTATTTTTATTTTTTTATACATATAAGAACTGGGTTGTAGGCAGAGGTGCGGGGGGTGAGAGAATTCACCAGAGACAGAGTGGGGAGCAGCAGAACAGAAGGATCCACTGAAACACACTGCTGAGGGGAGCAGTGAGCACGACAGAGAGATCTGCTGCACCATGTGGGTTAGCTCCCTGGTCAGGGATCGAACTCATGCCCCAGTGGCTGGGGATAGCTTGATAGTGCTGAGACTTTAACCACTGTGCCACCACCCCACCCCTGACTAAGGTTTTTACTTGCATATTTTCTATTAAAGCTAAAGAATATAATATTGGACCTCCCTGGTGGTGCAACAGGTTAAGCGCAGCTCTGTGAAGCAGTCAGCAGCTGCGGTGCGAGTTCCATGCACGGCCAGGGAGATTCCCACATGGCGCAGCAGACCTCTCCTGCCTCATCTGCTGCTCCTCTCAGCAGTGTATTTCAGTGGATCTGCCTGTTCTGCTCCCCACTCTGTCTCTGGTGAACCCTCTCACCGCCTCACATCTCTGGCCTGCACCCTAGATTGTATGCATAAACAAATAAAATCTTAAAAAAAAAAGGTAAAGAATATAGGTGAGGCTTTCCTTTTATGGACAGTGTAAATTGAAATTGTGTACTTACCCCTATTCAAGAACTCCTTGAACTTAGGTGTAGAAGAGGCCTCATCCCTTGGCCTATGGATATAGAATAAAACAAAAGTGAAGAATCAAACTCTTTGCCTGTGGTCACACTGCTCCTGCTGTCTGTGGAATGTCCCCTTGCCTGTCCAACACGTGAGCTATTCCTCTGTTAGGATGAAATTATCACCTCTTCCAGGAAGCCTCCCTTGTTATACCAGGCAGCATATAAATCTTTTATTAGCATTTCTGTCTTTCCCAGCCAGACAGGGAGCTCTTCAAAGACTCACTTCATTGATGTGTATTCCAGTACCCAGTACTGGTTAATTCATATTCAATAAATGTTATTATCCATAATGTATACAGATAAATTCTTGTTGAATGCATGCATGTAAAGCAATGGAAAGGAGAACACTTCATAGAAAGGATTGGTGGTAGGTATTCAGTCATAAAGTAACAATCATTAGCTCATCACTGTGCAAGGCAGTGGGAAAGACTGAAGACACATAAGACAGAGAGCACAGGTCCTGGTCGCAAGTCAAAAGAAATGCACATGAACTGGCTGGAGAAATATAAACACCAAACAATTCAGAGTAATAGGAGGTGAGTGTCAGGACTTGGTACTTTGCGTCTATATGCTGCTGGCCCCAAGAGAATTACCCATGCTGTCAGAATCCCTTTTCTGGCTTGTTTCTGACCCCACTTTGCACCACACTTGTTCTAATTTGTTTGTTCACTGAGCCTTGCCCCTTTCTCATTGCCCTAACATCCATACCACTTCCTGTTTTTGCCCTTGGGTTCTCTGTCACTCTGGCCCTGAACTCACCACTCCTAGCCCATGACTTCTCCTTCCTGTCTGCTTTGGCCCACGCTGATACCATCTTACGCCTTACTGCCAGGATTTCTGAATCCTCTCTCCTGAGCTGAGGCAGACCTGGATGACCAACTCAGTGACCTGGTGTTCACCCTTTCCCTGGTCCATTTTCTATAAGGACCAAGTAGTTATAAAAAGAAGAGCTGCCTCACCCTGCCATACCCTTTATGCCCCACATAAAAAATGTTCTGCCCCAAACCCAGTGTGTGCAGGTTGGGTGTCTGCTGACCCTCTTGGAACTTCCCCTCACCATTCCTTTATCCATTCCAGGCAGCGATTCTGCTTACTGCCAGTTTCAAGCCAGTGCTGGCGTTCTGATGCGCAATTCCATTTCCCCTGCCTTATCCTGACTTGCCTCCACTGCAGCCTAGTGCTGGAGCGCTGGTGAGATAGGGCCTGGGGATCCAACCAGACCCCCGGCATGACTTGCTGTATTGTCTACCCCAGCCCCTCCCCACCATTGTTCCAGGGCTCCTGAACAGTGGCAGGCACATGAGAAAGGCAGGTCTTAAAGACAAGGTCAGATCCAAAGGCTGAATAGGAGAGGGCACATTGGCAGGTGGTGAAAACAACAAATGGACAAGGAAGGAAGGACTTTTTTCATGAGAAGAGGACCTTTGGATCAGTCTTCTGAGGATATCATCGGGGGCTCAACCCTATTCAGTGTGGCCACCACCAATGCTACTATCAAATGAAGGACACCACACAGCTCAAAACAGCTACCTAAGCAGCCGCTAGTGTCCCAGAAGTCACAGAAACCATCTAACTGAGCAAATCCCTGATCATTTTCTGTATATATTGCTAAGAAATAGGTATGGGTTCTGAAGCTTGCAGTCCCCTATATAGTGGTGAATGTTGGTCATGTAAGGCTCTGTTTGATCAGTGCACCGGCCACTTGGCATGAAGGGTGAGTGTGTGCCTGCATGCTACCATCCATGCTCGCTAGAGAATTTGGGCAGAGCCTGCCATCTCTAAATTGAGCACATCTTTTGGGACTACGCCTTGCCGTCCAGGTATCCCACAAAAGGGGAAGCTGACATAGATAATTTACAAAACTTTTACTCTGTTAGAAAAGAAAAAAGAGGAAAGATTTAGGAAGTGGGGCAAAGTTAATAAGTGGCAAGAGGAATTATCTCTGGGTGATAAACTCAGCTTATCGCTAGAGATAAACTTCGGGGGAATGGCATGGGCTCGCAGGAATATGAGGGCTTAGTTACCGAGTCTCATGTGTTGAGATTCAGATTTTGGTCCCTAGCCTTTCCTCACCTTGGGCTCAGGTGCCCTGCTGGGCTGTGCAAAGGCATTGACTGAGAGAAGGATCAGAACAGGAGACAGCAACACTGCCTCCTCCCACAGGTCTTTTTGGCCCAAGCAGCCACTCATACTTGGGCCAAGCTGACTTTTATCTCCATGACTGCAACTTCTTAGTCTCAACTTTATTTTCAAGTCATTTCTAGTCTGCTCTGTTTTGAGCTTCTGTCAGAGGAAGTTTCAGACAGTGCTCAGATGTAATAATGTAATAATCTTTCAGACCCAGAATGCTAGAATTTCATCCATGAGTAAGAACAGCCCCACCCCCACCCCCTTCCTGTCCTCCGCATTCCTCTCTGCTGCTCAAGCACTGCTCAGTCTCATCTTGACATTTAAGGTTCTGGCTGTGCATCTTCCCGTCCCACAGACATGAGCTCTAAGGAGACATCCCAGCAGAGTGAGTTCCATGTGGATTTTTAAACATTCAACTCACTGTTTGGAAACAGCAATAACTCTTCCTTCCACTTTTCAAATGACCATACAAATCAGTTTACTTTTGGTGCTAGTTTTTTTTTTTTCTTTAAGTATTGCACCATTTCTTTTTAGGGTGACTTTTCTCAGGATTTTTGTGTCATTTGTCAGTTGCCAAAACTATCATTAATATGCCCATTCACTGCATCAATTTTTTTTAATATCCAAAAGGGGCAGTTTTATTATGAAAAAGGGAGAGAAGAATAAAAGACACTGGCAGAGACACAAGCGGGCAGAAATGGCTGCCCCCCAAAAGGGACAGGTTTGCTAAGAGAGAGGCCTGCATGGTCACAGGCTGGCAGCCTTGGGAGAAGCTGCTTCTGCTGCTCTGCAAAGGGAGAAGCACCTGCAGGGTCACAGGTCACAGGCAGGCAGGGGGGCTGCTACCCTGCACAGGGAGAGAGAGCACCTGCATAGGCACTGGTGGGCAGAAGGGCCACTGCTCCTGCTCTATAAAAAGAAAAGGCTGGCAAAGAGAAGCGCCTGCATAGTCACAGGTGGGCAGAAGGGCTGCTGCTGATGTTCTTTCATTTCACTTAAGCATTGTACTTTAGTCAGATTTGAATACATAGCGATATAATGGCATAGCCAATAGTTTTAAGTAAGTGGAAAGTTATAGGGAAGGGAATATTTAATCTATTCTTCTTATTTTCATTATTATGAAGCTTTGCTTGAATATTTTTCTTAATAAGAATATAATTTATGACTTTGGAACTATTACTTTACAATGTTCTTTTTTAACTCACATAAGATTGTTTTCATTTTCCTGTTTGCTAGGGGATAGCAAAAAGGTAGTATTTCTCACTAAGATTCATCTCCTACCACAATAAACTAATAGTAGGTGCAATTTTAGTTTAAGTCCTAAGTTTGGAGACTGAATATTAATGTCTTTTTCTCAATGAACAAATACTTAGAGAACAGCATGATATGAATAAAAAACTCTTCCTAGTAAAAATTTTCCCGAGTTTGTTTTGACTAGAAATCTGAAATAAATTCATTTATTAAAACAAAATTACTGAGTGCCTACTATGTGCCAGGTACTATTCAAAATATATCAGCGATATCAGCCAGCAAAGCAGGTATTTTCCTGTCTTATATTCTAGCAGAGATAGATGATACAGGCAAAAAAAATGTCAATACGTAAGTAAATGATAAAATGATAAGCAAGGTAAGAGAAATGGGAGCTGGCAGGGAATTCACATTTTAGAAATGGTGTTTAAGGTATGCTGCCATGACTAAGTGACACTGAGGGGAGGATGCAGATCCTGTAAGAACCTCGCAAGACACTGAAAGATCTTTGGTTTTAGTCTATGTAAAGGGGGGAGCTATCACACAAAGTTTTGTCAAAGGAATGAGCTGTTTAGACTTACATATTAAAAGGATCACTTTTGCTGCTGAGAATAGGCTGTGGGGAGGATGAAGGAAAAGTACAGAGATGAGTTAATGCGCCAGTCCCAGAGATGATGGTGTATGGAACCAAGGTGTGGTGCTGGAGGTACAGTGGAAGGTAGAGTTGCAGGATTTCCTGATAGTTTCCGTGTGGTTTGTGAGAGAAAGAAAGGAGCCAAGGATGGCCCCAGGGCATTTAGCCCAAGCAATTGGAAGAACACAGTTGCCTGTTACTGAAAGGGAAAAAGCTGTGTGTGTTGGCACAGGTTTTGGGGGGAAATCAGGAGTTTGGTTTTGATCTTGTTAGGGTTAAGATACCAGATTCTAAGTAGGAAGACATTTTAAATGCAAATTGGAGCTCAGGAGAAATTTAAATATGGAGTTGTTGGCATAGAGAGGGAATTCAAAGCTAAAGGATTGGACGAGCTTGCTGGAGGGAGTGCTGTGTTTTGGAAGGCAAGAGAAGGCAGTTTACCAAAGAGGGAGAACTCAATGGTGTGCAGTGCTGCTGAGAGGTCAATTAAGGACTGAGGATTGATCTCTGTATTTAGCAAAATGGAAGTCATTTCATCAATTACCTTGGCAAAATCAGTTTTCATGATGTATTGGGAGTAAAGCCCTGATTAAATTGAGCTTGAGAGAAAGTGGGAAGAAATGGAAACAATGAGTATAAACAATTCTTTTGAGATGTTTAGATGTGAAGGAGAGAGCCAAACGGAATGGAAAAGCAGGGTGAAAAAAAATTTATTCCATAAGTTGTGAGAAATAAAATCATTAAAAGAAATGGTGAAGGTTATCATCCAGTAGGAAGGGAAAAATCAATGACCCAGAAGACGGGACAATCACAGTTATCATTGCCGATTGGATGAGATCGAATGCGAAAGTGAAAGGACTGGCTCTCGAAGAGTCTGGACAGTTCATCTCTAATATTAGCAGGAAAGAGGGTACAGCCTATGGTTACAGATCTTTAAGGAGTTGAATTTTGTGTTTCTTAATGTTTAAAACAAATTTCCATGTAAGGGAATACTTGGCTCAATTAAGAAGCACTGGCTTACATGGGTAGGGAACACAAATTTGATCACTCTCTGAATCTAATTTATAAGGCATAGGGTCGACTTCTTTCTTCTCACTGTGGTTAAAACATGTACCCGTAGTTTTTCTAGTTTCAATTTCACCATATTATTTTTAACTATAGCAGTCTGGCAATTTCCCTTCCTCTTTGGACCTTCTGCTGTGTCCCTGCTTGTGGAGAGATCCCACGCACTCCACCTGGTTCCACTTCCTCTGGCTACTTCTCCTCCCTCGACCTGCTCATTTCTAGTCTAGCCTCTAGTACTTCAGTTCCCAAAGATGTGAAAAAGGGAGACAATTTACTTCTTGCTCTCAAGGCTCAAAGTTGAAATAACTCTAGGAAGTAAAACGGGTTTAACCCATCTAACAAAAACCAAGGGGAAAGGAGAGGTAGCACAGGAGAAAAAGAAGGGTATTGCTTTACCATGTGCTTAGGCAGAGCCCCTACTGTATAATTTCCAAACATTGTATGGGCAGGAGTTGCTATTATATTAGTTATGGTATGTACACAGCTGTAACTGATTAAGAAATCTGGTAACATATATGGACACACTTATACTAGGCAGTATTTACTGAGCAATACTGATGTGTTGCTAAGCCTGGCTAAGCCCTCTGGCTATGCCATTTGTTGGCCTCGCAATTATTTGAAATATGTTTTATCCCCATTTAAGAAACCAACAGGAGAAACAAATAACTTAAAATTCTGCATTTTTTCAGTTATTCAGCATTACTGCCATTTCCAAGCAAAGATATTCTGTATTTATTTGGGCACATTTATGCAGGTATGTAGATTTAGCCTCAGAGTTATTCTTCACTTTAAAAATTCATTTTTTATATTACTCATAAACTATCCCAGTGTATTTGGAATCAATTGACATAGCTTGATTGTTTCACAACTTTTGAAAAACATGTTTACAGATTAACATTCTTATTGCTCACAGGCTGGGCTCTCTACTAGGTGATGGAAACAGAAAGAATGCAGCATTGCTCCTCCAAGGAGCACAGGCTCTTTAGTTGGAAAGTTCATTATTCATTCATTCATCATTATTGCCTTAGGGCATGACAAGTGCTACCATTAAGTAAGCACAAATCAACATAACATTGCAAAGCTTACTAAAAGAGATGCACATTTAACAGCCTTTATCTTACATTGTCCTTTTAGAGTATTATGCACAAGTGCTTGGACTTCTAGGGCCATTCTGCCTGACTTAAAAATCTATCCCTGCTACTTAAGGGCTGTATGATCTTGAGCTACTTGTATAACCTCTCTAGGCCTTCGTTTCCCATCTGAAAAATGGTAGCAGTAGACAACTACCTTATAACAGTATGTGAGGAGTAATAGTATCTGTAAGGAATAAAAGTGGCCTGTCAAAAATATTGTTAACTGTTTTTAGTATTGTGGTACAGATTTACTATGTGCTGATGGGTTGTCAACCCCTGGCATAACAACTCAGCAGAGGACAAGTAAGGGCTCTGTAAGTTTTTGTTGAAAAGAACTTCCTTGAAGTCTTACCGTGTTTCCCTCACCTCAGCCCTTCAGGCATGTCTAGAGTAGCCTCAGATTCCTTTCCTATCATATTACTTTGAATTCAATGTCAAAGCAGTTAGTTCTTCCTGCCTGCTGTTTTCCTTGGGGGGAGAGGAGACTGACAAGTTTCTGACATCTAACAACACTAATGTGAGCCTTCATTATTTACCACTGGTAGAACTCTTACCCATTTTATCTTTAAATCTTTTTTTATTATTTCTCTTATTAGAAAAGTAACATTCTCAATGAAAAAATACTTGAAATATTAAAAACTTGTAATAGAAAGTGAACAGTCCTGGTTTGATATAGCTACTGTTAACTGCTGGTTATATGTGCTTCCAGATTTCTTCTGAGAGTGCCTTAGATAACATGTATTTAAGACAAAAATACAATTAAAATGGGATAATAGTATTCACGTTGTTCTGCAATTTTTTTCAGTTGTAAATTTTATTTAGTATCCAGAGATCTAATTTCTATGAATGGCTATGTATGGTGGTCTTTTACATTACAGGTTCCCGCATAATTTGCTTACCTCGTTCCCTGCTGATGTTTTTAAGACTTTAAACCAGTGCAAGTGTCCACATTTACAAACAATGCGGCAATAAACTGACCTGTACATGTATCTTTAGATGTGTGTAAATATTGCTGAAATGCATTATTTTTGCACAAACAGGCTGAAAGTTTCAATTCCAAGATGTGCTGGTGTCTGCAGAGGATGTGTGTTTATCAAAAATTACCAAACTGTCCTCCAAAGGGGTTAATCCAACTTCCACTCACATATGGAATGTATGAAAAGGATTGTGTTCCACATTTGACTGTCATCTGAGCATTTCTTTTTCAATTGATACCAGTTGTACAGTGAAGGACAGAATTGGACTTTTAGTGGGGAACTTAATGTAGTATGTACAGATATTGATTTACAACATTTATAAATAATGATTTATAAGCTTTATATATGATGTCCACCTGAAACATGTTATAATGCAATGTTACTTCAATAAAAAATATTTATGAAAAAAAGAAACGCAAGGAAGAATAAAAGTGGACAAATATAAGAGTTTTTACAAACAGCAAATCATTCCAAGTTAATTATAAGTGTGTTTTAATTTAAAATATCATACTGCCAGATGTTAAGTTTTTAAGCTGTTCTGATCTCCCAGATCAGCACATCTGGCACAGTGATGAGATCATTTGCTGTGCAACCCCTGTCTACACCTCCCTCTTGGCTGGGTGTTGGGAGAGGTTGCTGGCATGAGGGACAGGCCAAGGAAAGTGAGGAAGCAAGAGAAGGACAGAGGGCTCCAAACCTCATGTCCTCTTGTAAGTCATGTAGACTAGTCCCTGGAGTGGGCTCCGGTCTTCTCTGCTCATCTTCCTCCCTTTCTGGCTGTTCTGTTCTTCCAGGTTGGGATTAACAAGTGTTCCCCATGCAGATCAGTTCTTTCCCTCCTTCCTCCCTGAAATCCTAGAAAAGCATTTGGTTTAATGGCTCATTATACATCTGAACCCACACCTGCCTGAGTACCTGTAACGTTTTGTGCAGCATATTTATGAACATTCAGATGCTGAGTGAACGTTCAGTGACATGGAGAGATCTTGGTAGAACAGACATGAGACTTCCCATTGTTCACAGAAAGAGAAGGATACAGATAAAAGGAGATATTTAAGTATTGGATCGTTGTTAAACGCAACCCCAATCTCTCTCCCGACTTTATTTCTCCATCTCTGCATCTCCCCCCCCAGGAAAAAGACCCTGACTATACCTCGATCTTATAATGAGACAAAGAGAGAAAACTATCAGTCGGAAAACACATTTTAGCTAAGAACAATCTTTCACCTGCCCTTTTCAGATACAAGAAAATTCTGGCAAAAAGAAATAGGGAATAAAAAGAGTAGACTGGGATTAAAACGAGAACTGGCTCTCCAATTTATCTTTAATAGCAAATGAGGCTGGGAAGCTATTCGTGCCAAGATAAAGCTGGATATGCCCCAAAGCCCAGGCAAGTACTTTCTCCTAAGGTTTGGAAGCTTTAGACTTTTACGCAATTTTCCTTCTACCATTTCACTGCACTTGTCAAAATCAGAAAATTGGTCAACAGGCTAGACCTAGAACGGGTGAAGGTTCCCGACCTCACCTTGCTCCCGACCGGCGACAGCGGCTGCTGGCACCGCGCCCTGGCAAAGGTGGGCGTTCGACAGATAAGTATTGGGGCGCCGGCGCCCTACGGAGCCGGCTCCAGCCCGCCCTCGTGCACCTGCTCGGCGTCTGGCAGCGTCCGGGGCCCCCGGCCATCCGACTCCCGCGCCGCCCGGCTCGGCCCAGCCTGCCTGCCGGGCCGCGGAAGCGCCCCGACCCTCGGCCGGGGAAGCAGGGGAAAGCGCTCGCCATCACATGAGGTCCGGGCCCGCCCCATTGGCTGCAGCCGAGCCAGTGGCGGCGCTCGCCGGCTGCGGTTGGTCCCGGGGCTGCAGCGCCTGCCGGGGCCCGGAGTCCATGTTACGCTTTGTCTAATTCCCCTCGTTACAGAGTCATGTGCTGCTGCTCCCGTCGCCGCCGCTGCCGCCGCCCGGGGTGCCCCGGCTCCTCCGCCGCGCTTCGAGGTGGCAGCCGCGGGCGGGGCCGCGGGAGCAGGGTCCAGGGCGCCGCGCGCCTCCGCCGCCCCGGCACGTCCCGGTGCAGCCGCCGCCCGCCGCAGGTGATGCCGCCGCCTCCCGCCTCAGCCTAAGCCCTGGCTCGGCGGCCCAGCCGCCCGGGCCGCCCCCCAAGGTCCGTGCGTGCGTCTCCGGGGCTGGGGCCGGGGGCTGCGCGGGTGGGAGCCGTGGCGCGCCAGCGGGGTGCAGGCGACGGGCGCCGCGGCCCGCGCGGAGGCCGTGGCCGGGAACTCGAAGGCGAGGGAGCGGGGCGCGCCGGGGGCTGCGGGGCCCGGCTCCCGCCCCCGAACGCCCGGGCCGGAAAGACCGTTCCGCTTTCGGCGCTCGGAGAGGCCGACGCCGCGGTGGGCCCGGCGAAACCGCCTCGCGCCCGTCCCGCTCCCCCGCGCGCGCGCTCCCTCTTCTCGCCTCCCTCCGCCCCCTCGGGAGGGCGGGGAAACCCGGTGGCGGCTCGGCGCACTCCCCCCGGAGGTGGGCGTCCGCTGTCTGGCCTCGCTGGCCGGCGCCCAGAAGGTGAGCCCTTTAACTTCCCCGCAGACGCCGCCCCTCGCCTCCTTCCCGCGCCGGGTGGGCTGGGCGGGGACGTGAGGGCCGCGCCCCGCCCCCCGCGCCAGGGGGAGGGAGCCCGGGGCCCGCAGGTGCACCCAGCCCGCCGCGGGCCGTCTCCGGGTTGGGTACCGGTATAATCCGCTTCTAGCTTGTTTGGAAGCGTGGGCACTCGGGAGCAGCACTTTGCTCGATTCCCGTCCAGGGGCTTGGAAAAGAGGATTGAAGGTGTTTGCCCGGGGAGCCATCACCTCCACCTCCTGGAGGTTTGATAGGGGCCTTCCGCGTTCTGTGCCCCATTATTTGGGGTATCCCTGACGGCTAAAGAAATGCGTTTTTTCGATTTCTTTAAAAGCCACCCGCAGTGAAGAAGAGCTGCCACAGGTCGAGGGGTGGAGAGGTAGGTTCCTGCTGGGGAGGAGAAGTGGGATGTGCGGTCCTAGAGGAGAAGCAACTGGAGGGGGTGGGGGGGGGCAGGTGGGAGGTAGGGTTTCAGAAAAGAAGAGGTACAAAGGTGAGAGGGAGGGTGCACCAGGAGGTGGGCAGTGAGATGGGGAATAGGTATTGGGGTCCTAGCAGACTGTAAGCCCCAACTTGAGCCACTTAGACGGGTACATGGCTCTTTGTGTTTTTTAGATTTCCTCCCCTTTGACGTTGAAAAATATTTCTTATTGAGCAAAGAAAGCCACGAGGACATATTTTGAAAGAGAGACAGAAGTAAAGAGACAGCTGACTTCTGGAAACTTTCTTTGGCAGCCATAATAAAATTCCCTGCCAGCTGCATTTATTGAGCACCTATTATGTGTTCTGGGCTGGCAGGTGAAAGAGTCTGGGCTGGCAGGGAATTCCCACCTGCAGTAACGGTGAGGGCTGTTTACCTCATAAACAACCAGAGGACACTTGCAAATGCCAAGAATGACAGTGATTCAGACCTTCTCCGCCAGAGCTTCTGGGATCTTTGTTTCTTACAGACCTGTGGGAAGAATCCTGCACTATCACCATAAATGGGTCC
The DNA here is from genome assembly GCA_004024925.1 of Scalopus aquaticus. Lineage (NCBI taxonomy): Eukaryota > Metazoa > Chordata > Mammalia > Eulipotyphla > Talpidae > Scalopus > Scalopus aquaticus. The sequence goes on from PVIJ01006196.1 coordinate 88,051, forward strand.
TGGGTCTTTGGAAAGCAGTTATCTTTAAGTTCCATAAATACAGAACCCCTGTGGACTAGGGTAGGACTCGGGCAGGGTTAGCGTTGCCTCCTGTCTCCTGTCTTTGACCTCAGTTGAACGAATGACTGGAAACATCCTGAGATTAAAATTAGGTAGTTCAAATAACGTTCTGGTGCCGCTGATTCGGAGGTCTTGGTAGGTTATTTAGGAAGCTTCCCATAAAATAACGAAGTAATCCATGGAGCTGGGAGAAGAAATACCAAAATCTGGAATTAACATGGCTTATTAATTTATTTGAAGCTTTTTATCTTAGATTTGTCTCATTTTTTATTGAGGGTGTGTACTATGTTGATTAAAACTTAACAGGTTAGAAGGTTGGAGAGGAAACTGTCCTTAGGTGACCCTGTCTCCCAGTCTCTTCCATTGCACTTGAGCAGTGTATGATGCAACAGTTAAAGCATTGAGCCATATTTGTATCTATCTCCCTGCTATGTATTTTGGAAATTTAAAAAACTTGGTCACAACTTGGCCTTTTTTTCTTAATTTTTGTAGTGTGGAGAAAAATTTTAGAAAAATTTGATGTTTTAATCCTGTTCAAATAAATTTCAGTAGCTATATTTTGGAAATTAAACTTTGTTCAGCCTCAGTATTTTAAGAAAATTGGCACGGCTATGAAAATGTCAAAGTTTTGTCAAAACTGGCAGGATCACATATGTTCTTAGAACGACATGTTAAGGGATTTCAGGTGTTTATCATTGGAGCTGCTGTTTAACATTCTAAGACACCTGGTCAGTATTTATTGAGCACTAGCATTAAGTAAGGGAGGGACTAGAGTGGGTGGTGCCGGAGCACCTTAGCAAGGAAGGAGAGGATTTGTGTGCTAATTGAGGGCAGGTAGGACAGGTATGTGTGAGGACAACACCAGAAACAGATTTTCAAAGGGGTCAGGGAGTACTGAGAGGAAAAGGGTATTTGGCACCAGGTAGAAGTGCTGTGTGTGTTGGGGGAGGAGGAAGGAGCAGGTGTTGAGAAGCTTTGAGATGTGGCCATAGGTCAAAGATATAGTAAATACGTTTGCCTTACTAAGCAAAGAACATGATAATTATGGGAAAGTAGAGGGCATCTAGTTAGTGGAAAACTCACACTACAAACCATGGTGTTAATCATTTGCTTCAAGAAGCGTGGTTTTCAACAGGGGGTAGGTAATGTTGCCTCCCAGCAGGCATCTGGCAACTTCTGAATACACTTTGGGGGAGGGGGAGGAAGTGGCCAGGGTCTGCTGACATCTGGTGGGTAGAGACCCAGGGGATCTTGTTGAACACAGTGCAGGACACACAACCACAAGGAACAACCCTGTCCAAGTGTCAGCTGGGCTGAGAGTGGGAAACCCTGCTCCAGACTGTGGCTGTAAAGGCCACTGTGACACAAAGCTACATCTCCTGAGGAGCCTTGAGGGAGGTGGCTCTTGATGAGAGAGGAAGAATGTTGAGGGTGGGAAGCCAATCCAGGAGACTTCTGTGCTCAGGCCCAAAGTGATTCCGATCTGGACAAATCCTAATCAGAAGAATGGGACAATTTCGAGAGATTGTGGCCGGTGAGCTAGCAAGGGCGTTATAACATCAGTTGATTGGGGAGTCTTAGAATCAGAAGTGAAATTTTGAGGAAACCCTGGTCTCACTTTTTTACTGGAATAAATTCTTGCACTTAACTAGGCATCCTCTGTTTAAATACTCCCAGGAACAGAGAACTTGACTTGAGAAGACATGCCATTATTTCTTTGGACTGCATGTATAGTTATTTTTGGGGAGCTGAAGAGTGCCTCCTTGAAATTTTGTTTCATTCACTCCAGTCTTCTGGAGCTTCCCCTGCAGGACAGTGCTTTGAATGACCAGAGAGTATGTTGTCCCCCCCTCTCCCAATTAACTGTGTTCAATGCAAAATCATTCCCATTTTTTTCACGGTCCTGAGTGGACCACGGTTTCTAGATGTCTCCTCAGTTTGTCAACATCTCTCATGGAGAGGAACAGAGTCTGTAATTGAATATGGTAATGAGATGTGATCTGATGAACCAAGAAGACAGTCATGCAACTATTTTCTCAGACTTAGGAAACTGCAGTTTAAGTGTACAACTGCCTTTTTTTTTTTTTTTTTTTTTAAGTAGTGCCCAGCACAATATAGGTTCTGGATAGTTAAAACTTTAGATACTGGTTTTATTTGGACCAGCTTTTTTTGTGAAGTTGAATAGAAGTAAGTTTTTCATTTGTTTTTCTTTGTTCCTGTTCAGTGATATCCTATTCAGTTGGGGTCTTCAGGCCTTTTACAATTTTACAATCTCAATTCTGCCTTCTAACCATATGAGCGGGGAGAAGAGGATGACTTTGCCAAAAGCTATGGAGTCACTTATTAACACCACATGAAGCCCAGTAGTTCGGCACTGCTAGTCCTGTTTGAGAGGTGGGATGCTGAATGACTAGGGGTTGGAGGGGGGGCGCGCTTCAAAGGGTTGATTAGCCCTTAGTTTGGGGGCTACTGTGTTCATGACCAAGCCACATCTCATTTAGCTCTTGCTAATATTTGCATCTGAGGTGCCCCTTTGAAATTAAATTTGAGTCTGTTGCAAGCTCCTGAAATCTGTACTCTATCCTCTGGGGTCTTTGTAATTCTGTTTAGACATCTGGAAGAGAATTTCTAATGTTCTATGCAAATCTGAAGCTTGCCAGATCAGAGTTGCTTTTGAAATTTGTGAAGAGGTCAGTAGGCTAACTGGTGCTGGTAAAAACCACGTGTAATCTTGGTTCCTACTCAGGCAAAACTTTGTTTTTTCTTCTGGCTAGTATGCTTAAAATATTTAATTAGTGACAGTTTTACATTTGTGGAAGGAGAGAGGATTGGGACTGAGAAACTAGCTGTTTTCCCAGAACTAGGTTTTAACTTGTCATTGGTGAAATTTCATACTTATCAGATTTCATGGGTCTTTTCTGAGAAGACATTAAGAAATTACCATTCTCAGATGTCTTTTGAAGCAGGCAGGTCAGAAATTCTAGTTAACTTAGTGCCAAGTTCTCCAAATGTTCTAGATCTATCCAGTAAACTAGATTTAAATAAATTATTTGGTTTGGACAGTGGCCTTCCAGCAGTGGCAAGAGTGCTAGGGAAAAATTCCAGCTCTCAGTGCCAACATGTGCAATCTCTTTGTTAGGAAGGTCCATCATGCCCCAGTCCCTTGCTGGTGTTGTCTGTCCTGATGCTACACTCAGCTTACTCTCGCTCTCTGTCATCCATAGGGGAAGCCCATCTGTATCCTGGGGAGATGAGGGACATGCCTAGGAGAAAAAGGCATGAATATATGCAATATCTTGAAGGAGAAAGTAATTGAAAACTGTTAGATTTTGTACTTTTATTTTGTACTTTGAAAAGCAGTGTCAAAATTGAAATCACCTTGGAATTAAACATACATGTGTTATTTGAATAGAATTTTCCAGATGGAGAACCAACACTTGAATTTTATAGATGAGAAAATCAAGGCACGGGGAGGTAATGTGATTAGCTGCAGCTTCCACTTATGGCAGAGCAGGTATTAGAATCCATCTGCCTTGAAGACCACAAATAAAGGGTAAAGATGGAGCCTTCTCCTTTGCTTGGAGGTGTGTAAACAGTGGGTTCCCTCAGGTCTTACTTATATAATTGATCCAAAAGGAGGTGCACACAGTGGAATTTCTAGGGTTTCAGATGACAGTAAGCTCTTCTGAATTAGGAAATAGTTAGCCAGTGGGGAGTTATTCCCCAGAAACCGTACTAGGATATGTTAGTCATCAGAAGACTTGCAGATGAGTCTCTTTGTTAATACGAGGTCATGATGCCACAGCATGGCATTGTGGTAGAAAACCCAGGAAAGGGCTTTGAAAAAACTTTCTCAGTGTTGTCTCAACTTGCTGTTGCAGATTAAAAAGGACATGCTAAACGTCATTAAAAAGATTTTGAAAACAAAACAAGACACAAGTCTTTTTTTTTTTTTTAAAGATTTATTTATTTATACATACAAGCTGGGGTACAGGCCAGAGGTGTGGGGTGGCGAGAGGGTTCACCAGAGACAGAGTGGGGAGCAGAACAGGCAGATCAGAAATACACTGCAGCAGCAGGCGAGGCAGGAGAGATCTGCCGCACCATGTGGCTGGGCATCAAACTCGCATTGCCGCTGCCGACAGCTCCACAGTGCAGTGCTTAACTGCTGCGCCACCAGGGAGGCCCAAGGCACAAGTCTTAATTGAGTTTCCACTGTGCTTGTTGAAAGCACGGGCACCTGAGCTTAGGAAACAGAAACAGGCTTGAGCTGGAATGAGTGGTAAGATGGTACCTGGGAAGTGTGGGCATTGCTGCTAGAATGGAAGCTCCATGAAGACAGCCTCCTTGCCTGTCTTTTTTTTTTTTTATAAAAAATATTAAGGTTTCTAGTATCTGGAAAGAATACCACAAAGAGGTGTTCCTGAAACCTATGAACCCGCTAGGATAGACACAGGAAATCTAGATTGTTCACTGAAACCTAGCAGTCCCAAATGGCTTGCCTCCTGGTGTACATGCTCCAGCACTCTAACTGTGGTAGAGGCAGGCATGTCTGTCTTGTTTGCCACCTATTTTCTAGAATCCCTTGTCACCTGAAGTTGAAGAGTTACACTTTAAAGCTTGAGAAGACAAATTCAGGATGAGTGAAAAATATATGGGACCATATTTTCTTAGCCTTGGCTGCCTCGGAGTCAGTCTGGAGGATATTTTCAAGTTACACGAGCCCAGACCTCCTACCTATTCAATCACACTCTCTGGGAGTGGATTTTGGTTTTGAAAAGATCTCTTCCCACCTCCAAGTGATTCTGCTATGAGCCAACATAGAGAATCACCGTGTTACACACTTGTACACAGAGGCTGCACACCCATTGAACATACCTTCAAAGAGGCTCTGAAATAGTTGTGCCTGACAGGCCCGTGATTGGTTAAGACAAACAAGGAGTTTTCAGAACACACCAGTGTCCTTGTCTGAGAGAGCAGATGGTGCATGGGAGGGCCCTGGTGCCCCGTAAGAGCGTCCAGGGTGGGTCCACAATGGCAGTGGCAACAGTCTCTGGAAAAATAAGGAGAAGCAAGCTTTTTGGTTTTAGTTTGAGTGCTGAGGTTGTTCCATTGAAAGGGTCTTTAAAAAAAATCTAGGATTGTCTTTCCTACTTAGAGGGTTTAATTTTTTTTTGCTTTTTATGAAAACATGGTATTGTTTGCTTTTCCATGTCATTTCTTAGTCACCTAAAACCTGGCAGTTTTATGACAGTCTGTCTTTTGAAATTTTGTTAGTCAGTGACATCAAGTCTGGGAACCACTGCTGCTGTGAGGAGTTCAGGATGTCTCAGTCCTTCTCTTGACACCTGCTCTTGGGGAAGCCTCACAGATATCCACGTTTAATTCCATTAGGAACATTTCTTAAAAACCTTCCTTTCTGTCGCTGCTGCTGCTCATAGAAACATTGCCAGAGAAGGCTTCACAGCCCCGGCGACCCTTAAGTCCCATTGCTGGATCTTAGCAAAACAGATGGTGAGTGCTGCAGTGAATTCTGCAAAGCAGGGAGAAGAAAGGAAATGTGGGGTACCCCTTGATCAGAAGAATGTTGACCACAGGGAAGCTGTCACTCCAGATTTCAATCTGTTACAGATTGGGCACACACATCACACGAAGTAGGAAACGCTAGTAGTCAAAATTCTCTGCCCTGATTGTTCCCAAACTAGTTTTTATTTTTGATACGTGCTCAAAAATAAAAATTCTTTGGAAGATATCCCCCATGATACTGTGATGCCCCATACTGAATCTGCTTGAAAAGTCCATTTGTTTTCAGATACAAGTAGTTTTTTTTGTTTTTTAACTTGACTGGCCACAAACTAATAGGACAATTTATGGCATACACAAAATTAATAGTAACTACTACTCTTTAGGCATGTACTGATTATCCAGAATTGTGCTCTGGAATGGACATGCCTTTTCTAATCATCAGAACAATCCTGAGTGGAAGGTGGGCTTATTCCCACTTTACAGATGAGATATCTGAGGTTTGAAAATTACATGCTCTTCAAAAAAAAATCACACCGAAGTGGTGGAGGTAGAATTCAAAACTAGTCTTGTTTATTTCAAAGCTCTTATCAACTGGACTGTTCTCATTGGTCTGCTTAGATTTCTTTATATTCATTTTATAATACCTGATAATACCTCTCTTAGGAAAGCATGACAGGGATCTTACGGTTTGTCTAATTTGTGCTCCTTGTGGATCCCATGTGAAATGTGGGGACTCGTCTGTGCAGGGTGGAGTGGAGCAGCCTCGGTTCTTCAGGCTCCTGCGCTGGTGTCCTCGTCAGTGCACGCTGCTTTGAGAAGTAGCAACTGGTTGGTAATACCACTTGACTGAAGTTTATCCTAGGATTGAGAAGGTATTTAAAACCACTTACTGTTTTTGGAGCTGTCTCTAGCCCTATTTGCTCTCACTACCAGTGTAATATTGGTGGTAATAGGATGCCAGTTGCAACAGCACATGTTAAGCACCTTCTCCCAGTTAGATCTGGCCCTGTCACAGCTTCTGTGCATAATAATGTCATGTAGTGATGTAGCTAATATGTAGTTAATCAATTACATGTAAATTTTTTTATTGTTATTTATGTCTTTTACATTTTGTATTCCCCTTGGGCAGCCCACCACCAATTCACCCGTGATCCATCTCCATGGTCCCCTGTATTCTCCTCTCTTCCATTTTGTGCCCTTATCCTCCCCTCCCCCC
>PVIJ01006197.1:0-94843 GCA_004024925.1 Scalopus aquaticus
AAGAAGCTTCTGTACAGCAAAAGAGACATTAACCAAAACTAACAGACACCCTACCAACTGGGAAAAGATTTTTGCACACAATACATCTGATAAAGGACTAATAACAAAAATTTACAAGGAACTCACACAACTCAACAAAAACAAAGCCAACAACCCAGTCAAAAAATGGGCAGAAGAGCTCAAAAGGCACTTCTCCAAACAATGCTCAACCTTTCTGACAGGGCTTTCTATAGTGCACTGCTGACGTCAGCTTACTTCAGCAGCCGCCTGGCAGTAGTATTGCACTGCATCAGAAAATGAAACAATCAACTCTGGATGATGTGTGCATGATGGTATCATGCAATGCAATGCAATATTACATCATTCTAGGCTGATTTAGGATGCTTTTGCAGTCCTACTGGATAAATTTACACGGTGAAACATGTAAAATGAATTACATGAAATATCTTCAAAACGAGAACTAATAAAAAATTTTCAGGGTTATATTCATGTTCAGCACACCGAGATACTACAGATTGGGGCCTTTTTAAGTCAGTAATGATCTCAATGCTGACCAATGTAATATGCATTATTTTTTTTCAATGACTGTAGTTATACATGCTGACTTTGAATACTTATTTAGATATCTTCATTGAAAGTGGTTAATAAATAGTGCATCCAGCCCATCAGAGTCATTTATCTGGACATTGCATGTGGCTTCTTGATCAGGATATTATTTCTCTCATATAAAGAATATGTTTTTAGGCGCCTCCCTGGTGGTGCAACAGGTCAAGTTGCAGCACTGTGAAGGTGTCCAGAGCCACTGCAGCACGAGTTCGATACCTGGCCTAGGAGCTTCCCACATGGCACAGCAGACCTCTCCTGTCTTGTCTGCTACTCACCACAGCAGTGTATATCAGTCAGTCTGCCTGTTCTGTTCCCCACTCTGTCTCTGGTGAATACTCTCACTCCCCCACACCTCTGGCCTACACCCCAGCTTATATAAATAAATAAATCTTAAAAGATATATATAAATAATATGTTTTTAGCCCAGATAGAATGTACCCCAAGGCCTTCTCCAACTTCTACAACATAATTATTTCTTACCACCAACTAAGCAAAGTGGCAGATCCGTTGACTCGATAAGAATGCCAGAATTATTCTGCTTTCCAACAGACAGCAAAGTAGACTCTCCCTGGCAGTCATTTTATGTGCTCAAAGAAACCTCTTGCTTGGAAACAGGAAGTCTGTGAATGCACCATAGGGAATTCCGATTGAATACTGTCATTCTCTTTGATGCAATTAAGAAGATAGAAAGATGATAAGAAAGTGCTGACATCATCCCCATCTCCATTGGAGGCACGAAGAATAGCTGTGATTCTTGATTTAATATTGCACTTTCAATATTTCTCTTTTCACAGACTTGTGATATGTCAGACTAGTTAAAAGATTTCCTAGGAGAAACTTTGCCATCTGCACCCCACTTAATTTTTCTTATTTCTTTGCATGTCACATCACATATGTGACAAACCAAAGACTTCTACTAGAAGGTAAGAAAGAGCATTTTATGGAGGAATAAACCAAATCCAAGAACCAAAGTGAGTTTACTTTGAGTTCTTTAAGAAAGTTATCTCTAAATTCTTATTAAAATGCAAATTGGATTCCATCAATTCAGAGAACATGTTCTTGACACCGAAAGTGAAGACCTAAGATGACAAGATCATGCTAAATCAAAGAACTTTGTTAAGTAATGTTTTTGGTAGATATGAAAAATAATTTAAGAATAGACCTGATGCTTATGTATCAGTGTTATTTTAAATTAAGGCATCCTTTGGGAATCATGCTTATTTATATGGCAGTAGTTATATTTATCAAGGAAAAAAAAGGAACTACAAACTATGTGAAAGAAAACCATTTTTTCCCAACTGTAAGAGCTATGAATCTTAAGTAGAGTTTTATATATATATGGCAGTAGTTATATTTAACAAGGAAAAAAAAAAGGAAATACAAACTATGTGAAAGAAACCATTTTTTTTTCCAACTGTAAAAGCTATGTGTCTTAAAAGTAGAGTTTCATTTATGTCCATTTAGTTAAAGGAAAGGGTGTGTGACCCCTAAAATTAAGTGTAGTTCCTATTGTATCTATTCCAGAATCCTTATATTTGTGCCACCTTCTCTCCCTTCTCCCTCCTCCCCTCCCTCGCTGTTCCCTCCCTTTCTCTTCCCTCTCTCCCTCCCCCACCTTCCCTTGCTCCCTGTCTTTCTCCTTCCTCTCTTCGTGTCTCTCTCCCCCTCTCTCATTTTAAAAGAACAGTTTTATTCAGAAAAGGAGAAAGAAAAAATGAGAGACAATATGTACCACATTCTCTTTCTCAACTTCAGGAATCCCTTCTAAATCTCCTACCTTAATTTTCCTTATTGAAAAAAAGTCACATGCATTCATTCTACAAATATTTTTGACCCATTACTATGCATCAAGCATTCTTCATAGCAGTGAGCAAACAGACAAAACTTCCTGCCATCTTTCCCATCTTCTTCTGACACATGAAGAATAGCTGTGCCTCTTGATTTAATTGATGTTTTTCCTAGTAATCAGGTTTCTGGTCTTTTTGGCAATCTTTTATTGTTCCTTTCTACATTTAGGAAAATGACCAAACATCTTTATTTAGCGTTGAATCACTTCAAAAATTGGCCTCTTAACTGATTTGGTAACAAGCGTGTGTGTATGTGTGTGTGTGTGTTCTAATAAAACTTTATTTGCCAAATTGGTGGTAGGACAAATGTTCTCTATAATCATTTGTTTACCTTCTTCTGGACTACTTTATGGTACTCTACCATTCTTAGCACATGGCATTCATTCTAAAACTTATCTCAACAGTATTAAACAATTCTGGGTTTGTAACCACCATATCAACATTACAGGCAGGAAGCTGGAAGAAGAGAACAAAAGTTAAGTGATAATTTGCCAGCACTTTCTTTAAATAGACTTTCCTATATACTTTGCCCTACATTGGTGTTACTCTCACTTGTAGCCTCTTGATACCAAGAACCCTAGAGAGAGAATTGTTTGGATGAATATATTTTTACTCAATAAGATGAGGATTCTGTTACCGGGGAATCAAGAGGAATGGGTTTTGGATGAGCTTCTAACTGTATCTTATGTCTACCAGATTTCCATCACCCAGAGCCAGTTCCCTCCTGTGTTAAATGAAAGACATTTAGCATGTACCTCACAGAGTTGCTTTATGAAGAATGGCTGATCTGACACATAAAATTGTTGGAAAATTGCCTGTCATACTGTAAGCCATAAATTAAGCAGATGTTGGCACATCATTGAACTTGGCATTATTTTCATCTTTTGTGTGTTTTGGTCTTTGCAGTACTCCAAGTGTGTTGGATACTATCTGGCATACAGAAGGGCTCAGTTAACATTTTTTTCAATGAATTAACTTCTGTTAATAAGTTAAGCTTTTTGGGTTGTAGGCAACAGAAACTAATTCTCGTCCACTTAATCCTTTATGAAAAGAGTACTAGTTGTTTCTGAAGATGACAAGATAGCTGAAGAGTTGGGCAGATAGGGACAGGTATCCAATTATTGTAATTCTTTAGGTACAGCTATTTTCATCCTGTCCTTGAATCATTCCATTCAACATTTAAAACCCCAGGAGGCAAAGTCTAATGCAGCAAATGTGACTGAATCATCCACCTCATTTTGGAAAAAAGAGATCAGGACACCTTGTTTTGTAGTCCCACAAAACCACATGCAACTGGAGAAAGCAAGTAATTAGGATGAAATCAATGTGAAGGATGAAATCATCTGGAAGAAACTAAGTGAAAGACCAAGGGAATGTCCATCTTTTTAGGTGAATGTTTCCTATCTTTTTGATTGTAATAAGAAACCCAAATACTTGGAAACTCTGTTGATAACCTTCGTATCTTCATTTTTTCCAATTAAATAGGAAAGTATCAACTTGTAAAATTGAGTGCAAGAACCTGGAACAGATGATACCAAGATAATTTCTTAAAGTAAGGATGGCAAGGTGTGGCAGTGAGGTCTTGGTATTCATGGTGGAAAACAGTAAAAAATGCTGGAGAAAGGTTAAGCATTAAAGCCCCATCTAGGCATCATGACTTTAGGTGATGACATCTCTATAACTAAACCTCCCAATCATACATTTCTAGCTATTTTGTTTTTCTAATTATTTTATAATTGTTTCTAGATATTTTATTTTCTTTTTTTTGATATTTTATTTTCTATAGTGATTATAGTGCCAGTCCTATTGATTACTGTGCAGTTGATTACTCTGTCTCTGATAAAAAGTTGAAACCAGATGGTTTTTCATTTTGTTTGCTTTTATAAATATAACTGTGACTGCTGGTCCATGATAACCTAGGAATTTATTTTTAAGCATGACTCAAAATAGTATTATCTAGTATCATTATGCAAGTCTACCAAACATTTGGAATTGTTTTAACTTGGTAAATCTTATTGGGATTTTTGTAAATTGCAAAATTAAAGATAATTCTTTTATTGCTAGAAAAAAGCAATTTATATGCACTCCAAAGTTGATTTGCATGATTGCTAATATATATGCTTTTATTGAGAACCATTTTAAACCATTACTAGAAATCTGTACACTAGCAGATTATATGTGCAGGAAGTTACAGAGTTTATTTAACCTCCTTTCATAATTTATGTCTAGATTTTAAAATTTTGCTTAGTTATTAAAGACTTGATTAATTCAGCTTAATAAAAATGACACCTTGTTTGCTCTTGAAATGTGGAGTTTATAAAACTGACAAAAAATCTGCTTGTATGAAGCTAGACTTTATAAAATGTTTTTCATTTTGCATTTTCTATTACATTTATTTATATGACCTGGCATTATAAATGCATATTAAAATTCCATTAAAGGATGAATGAGCAATTAGAGTTGAGTATTGTGCAAAACAGAAATAGAAATTCATTATTTAGAAAATTAAAATTCTTCATGTTCTAAACTTGTCAGTTTTTTCTTTGTGCAATAATGTTAATCTTTTGATCTTTTTTCTTTCTACAGTGCTTTAATATATTATTGAAACTACACACTCACATCTACAGTGGTTTCATGTTGACAGATTGCATACTTTGAAAGCTTGAGCTATTTTATCATGAAGTATGCCATGTGGAAACTTTGAAGTATAGAATTCTGTCAAACACCCGAACAAAGAATTCTTCACCTGGCATGTAAGAGAACTCCTTACCGCTACGATGACGAACCAGGAGAAGTGGGCACACCTCAGCCCCTCAGAATTTTCTCAACTTCAAAAATATGCTGAATGTAAGTATTCATGTAGATAAATTCATTTATTTGACATTTGTGCTAAACAAGGTATCGTTTATTTATAAAAACAGATAACGTTTCTTGTCAGAATTGGGGTAGGTGTAGGTGTGTCTTGTGTTCCTAAATCAGTCAGCTTGAGATCACCTTTTGACATAAGGAAAAGGAAAATGCAAGCATAAATGAGAGTTTTAGATATATTATGTAGCTGGAATTAGAGGTTATAAAGACAGATGTCAGGACCTTAAAAAAACTTGATGACTGTGAGTACTTACACAAAGGAGAGACAATGGTAATTCACTTTATAATAGGCAATATAAAATGTAAGGTTTCCTTATACGTACATAGTAAGATTTTGTTTACAAGAAAATTGTCTCTTACTATACAATTTCAGGAATGTGTGTGGAATATGTAACTCACAAAATGACTTACAGATGTAAAAATAGCAACTGGGTAAAGGTGTTAAATTGAGAAAAGGAAGCAACCAATAAATAGGAGGCCCCAAATGGTTCAAATGATGAGGAGTAGAGAAAAAAATAATATGTAGAGATTGTAATAGGAATGGTGAGAGTGGAAGGAATAACATGCTGACTGGGAGAATAAAATGTAAGGATTGGAAAGAAAAAGAGCCCATAGCACATAATAGTGAGAGGTCACAGTGCAAGCAGCAGTTGATGCTTAACACAGACAGGAAGTGTGGCCCATAGGAGAAAAGGTCAGGAATGTTATGAAGGAGAAGTGAAGATATTAAATACAGAAAGGAAGTCTGGAATAATAAGAAATAGCTGTGATAATAAGAGTGAATAATAACAGTCACATTTATTGGCTGCATAGTTAGGTCAGAACTATTATTATACACATATTATCTGAAAAGGTGAATTTCATAGGTTATCTAGAAACTTCTTAACTCAAGAGCTGAGGTACTCTGGGTATTAGTGTAAAGTTATCAGGGGTATTTGTGAGGAAGTTGGAAATTCATAAAAGCATGTGCGTTTTTTTTAGTCAATGTTAAAGAAAATAAAGGTTTCACATAGAAAGGGTCAAATTCTTGATATCAAAATGTGGTCCTCATACTCAAAATTATTTTGAGTAGCTGAAAATGTGATTTATCCATTTATCACAGGAAGAAAAATTAGTCAAGTCCGACTGAATTCTTATCCGCATTTTATATTTAATAATTTCAAAACTGAAGAAAAACCTGATTGACCTCTGGTTTCCAGTTTCTATATGTTTTGCTGTTGCATGATATGCAATAATTAATTAAATGTTTCTGAGCATCTTTTCTGGGAGAGTATTCTGGTTGGCACTACAGGTATGAACAAATAGGTGCCTCTCTTCAAGAAGTTTATAGTTTAACAAAGGCTAGAAACTAATAGAGAAATGATTCTTTAAGCAGAATATTGTCAATTCTACAAGTAAAGCTTAGGGACTATAGGGGGGCCTATATGCTGTTGGAGATGAAGAAGGGGAAATCTTTAGGGAAGAAATAGGATTTAAATCTAGAAAAATAGGCTTAAGGTGAATGGACACTGAAGATAGATAACAAAGGAAAATTTAGCAGACTATGAGGAAGGGAAATGAGTCTTATTCAGACACACCATAAATAAAGGAAGTGAGTGGAGTTAAGAATGTAAAATGAGGTGAAATTAAAATTTACAAGTTAAAGTAGAACTAAAAGTGTGTAGTAATGGTGGTACTTTAAGTGTAGAGCAACATAGACAATGTTATGCTTCAAAAATTTTAATTTTGCAACTCTGAAAGTGGAAAGAAAGTAGAGTCAGGTCAGTGGGCTTTTGGAATACATTAAATCATGGGAATGATGAAAGAACACCAGATAAGTAGAAATTCAAATATTATAGCATTATATGGAGGTTCCTCCACTAAAAATGGAGCTACCATATGACCCAGCAATTTCACTTCTATGAATCTACCCAAAGGGCACAAAAACATTAATTCAAAAGAATACCTGTGCTCCTATATTTATTGCAGCACTAGTTACAATAGGTAAGATATGGAAACAACCTAAATGCTCCAAAATAGATGACTGGATCAAGAAGATGTGGTACATATATACAATGGAATACTACTCAGCAATCAAAAAGATAAACTCATGCCATTCTCAGCAACATGGAGCTAAAAGGGATCATGCTTAGTAAAATAAGACAGAAGGAAAAGGAAAAATATTGGATGGTTTCACTTATAGAAGGAAATACGGGAACCAAATAATGGCTCAGAAAAAAAAAATAATACAGCTTTAGCAGGCAACCATGGATAAGAGACATTATTTGAGGGAGGGGAGTAAAAGGGATCAGGTCAGGGGAGAAAAGAGCACAAGGGGCTATGGTGATGATTCACATGTGAACTGGTGGTGGGAATTTTATGGGGAATACACAAAGCTGTAAGAGACATAGTAAAAAAATAAATATCTATAAAAAACAAATATTATAGCATTAAAGCTAATAGGAAAACTTGGGAAATAACAGAATGAAATATGAGCATTGAGAGATTATAGATAGATATGAGGGAGAGAGAAGCTAAAATTTACCTTCAAATACTTGATTTACAGGATAGGGGATTTTGGGTACATAAACCCAAGTAAAGAAAACAATGCATTTGGTTTAGGTTATGTTGTATTTAGCTTGATTATAAAATACATTTCCCAATGTTTGGGTACAAACAGGAAAAATGCCTATGAAAGCACTAATCTAAATAAATAATAATTTAAATAACATTTAGATAATTGCCATGATAGTTAACATAATTTTTAATGACTTGCTAATATATTCAAATTGCATTTGAATCGGTAAACAATTTACTAATAAAGTTTTAAATATAGGTTGCTGCTTTTATTTTATTGGCTAGGGAACATGGAATTACATGTGAATATATCATGGGAATGCATTATTTAATAATCAGTTTGTGGAAATGTGTAAAACAGTGGTAAAATAAATGTCCTAAGTGTAAAAGTTGTAACTTATTGAGGCAAAGATTAATGAGCTTTCAACTGCTAGTGAAAAGTGACACACAGAGTATAAGAACATTATTAAAATAGATTTTATGAGGCTCTAAATTAACTTTGAATTTAAAAAAATGCTGATACCATGATAATTAGACATATTACTCTTTTTTGTTATTTTTTAAGGTTTATTTATTTATGGATACAAGAGCTGGGGTGTAGGTCAGAGCTGTGTGGGTGATGAGAAGATTCACCAGAGAGAGAGTAGGGAGCAGAGCAAGCAGAATGACTGAAGTACACTGCTGAGGGCAGCAGCAGGTGAGACAGGAGAGGTCTGCTGCGTCATGTGGGAAGCTCCTGTGCCAGGGATCGAACTTGTGCTGCAGTGGCTCTGGACAGCCCCACAGTGAGCCACCTGTTGTGCCCCCAGGGAGGCTCAGACATACTACTCTTTTTTAAACAACCAAGACTACATGGAAAGTGTTGGAGTTAATCCTCTGAAAAGTTTCTTGTATCCTTAGGAATAGAATGATTAGAATGAATCTTTGTGTAATAGATTGTTACTGTCAAAACATAATTACAACTAATTCTGAAAACTGAAAAAGTACTATGTTTTCCTTGATATTGAGTACATGTGATCAGTTTATCAGCAGTATTTAAAGAGTGGACTTTTCATGTTGCAGAGCAATATTGGCTATGTGACATTTTTCCATACTGTCCTAGAAAAGTAGTGTTTTATATCTTTCAATAAGAAATTGTTTTTTGTATTAAGTGACTAAAAAGTAAAAAAAAAAACAAATAATTGATGACTAAATTTATAACATACTAAAATGCATGATATTTCTCAAATAAGTTTTCTATGCTTTTTGGGAATGGAATGAGGTTGTGGAACTCTTGGTTAAGATTAAAGAGTTTATGGAAACCCTACCCAAGCAAAATGTAATCATTCTATCTTGGACCTAGAGAAGCATCGTAAGGAACATTTCTGGAAGTTACCTGATTTTGAATTCTTGTCACAATTGCCTCAGTATGCCCTGTGTTCTATTTTGTTTGGGCTATTATGGCACAGTACCTTAAATGTGGCAACTTATAAACACAATAAAGTTACTTAGCACAGTTCTGGAAGCTAGAAATCCAAAAGCAGGATGCTGGTACCATGATTCTGGTGAGGGCCCTGTTTTGACTTGCATATTTCCAACTTCTCCTGGAGTCTCATATGCTTGCAAAAATGAGAGAGGAGTAACAAACTTTAGGGGCACATATAAAGGTGCTAATCTACTTCAGGAGGGCACCGCCTTCATGACCTCAGCTAATCTTTTCCCAAAGAATGCTCACATTGGTGGATAGAGTTTTAACATTTGCATTTTGGAACACAAAGATTTAGCCCTGCAACTATGAATGTTCTCGAACCTTATAGGATTTTTTCATGATTAATTGGGGGTATAATAGAATAATGTTGGGGCCTCCCTGGTGGCACAACAGGTTAAGCACAGCGCTGTGGAGCTGTCGGCAGCTGTGGCGCGAGTTTGATGCCCAGTCGGGGAGATTCCCACATGGAGCAGCAGACCTCTCCTGCCTTGCCCACTGTTGCCCTCAGCAGTGTATTTCTGTCGATCTGTCTGTGCTGCTCCCCACACTGTTTCTGGTGAACCCGCTCACTCCTCCACACCTCTGGACTGCACCTCAGCTTGTATGCATAAATAAATAAATCTTTAAAAAAAAGTAATATTGGCACAGAATTTTTTTTTTTTTTTATTTTTACATACAAGCTGGGGTACAGGCCAGAGGCATGGGGCGGCGAGAGGGTTCACCAGAGACAGAGCGGGTAGCAGAACAGGCAGATCAGAAATACACTGCTGAGGGGAGCAGCGGGCAAGGCAGGAGAGGTCTGCTGCGCCATGTGGGATTCTCCCTGGCCGGGCATCGAACTCGCATCGCCACTGCTGACAGCTCCACGGCGCAGCGCTTAACCGCTTCCCCACCAGGGAGGCCCCTTGGCACAGAATTTATGGGTAGGCACCTAGCATATCATACAGCTGTGTTCAAATATGGTCTCACCATACTTTAGATTCTGACTTTGGGAAAGTTACTTAACATCTCTGGGTCCCATTTTTCACACTTAAAAAATGGAGATATATTAAAAATTATAAGTACTTAAATTGAATGAGTTAAAATATGTCAAATAATGCAAATCAGTACCTGACATAAGTGATATGGCTGTTTACAATATTATTTTACAATAGAAAGGGCGTGTGTTATCTTGGCTGTTTGAACATATTGTTGATGCTCAACTAGAGAAGTACCACATTTAGGGGCTTAAGAGTTGGTGTCTTTTTTTTCTGCTACAAGACTAGATTCTTCCCACAAGGTAGAAGCTTTTGCTACTATTGGCAGTCTCAATTCTGTGTTGTCCCCACAAAAGCTGAAGGCAGCTAATGTGAGGCCTGCTGTGGCTGCCTGCAGCATGCTGGGACCATGCTCCTGTTTGAGGTTTCGGGCTGAGTCACTCCATGGGAAACATTTCTATTGATATGTGGGAGAGGCATATAATTTTCTTTTCTACTCTTTATATAAAGTCATCCAAACTGTTGTTATAACATAGAGTTCTCACTCCTGCCATGTAGAGAATTGAGCTTATCACATTAGTTTGTCAGTGCTTCCTGCCGTGGTTTCATGACACACTAAAGGGTTAACAAATTGCTGGTCTTTTCATGGATAACAATGTTTTCTATGAAAAATCTACATGATATTCCCAAGTGATTCATTATCTGCCCACATATTGTCACTTAGGATTAACTTTTTATTTGCTGTATATAAAGTTTGTTACATAGCATGTAAATTATTTTTGAAAAATACTGTGTTATTATGGTGGGAACACTTGCAAACTTCCATAAATTTCATACTGTTTATAGCAGCTGACATTGTAAGAGTTGCAAAATTATGATGATCTTGTTCTTTTCAGTAAGGACCAATGTGCCACATTTGGACTGAGGGTACAACTTCTTCCATTGGAGAGAGGCATGTGACATTGCTTACTGGAAAGAACCAGGCTTCCCAGGCAGACCAGTATTTGACTGTTGAATCCCAGGCCCATCTTCTTGTTACTTGTTAGTGGTATGAACTTGTCTAAGTTATGTAAACTAGCTCTCAGCTTCCTCACTCGGTAAAGTAGAATCCCACCTCAAAGTGTTATTATAGGATTTAATGAGCAAATCATCGTCATCATAAGTGGTAAATTTTAATTGCCCCACTCTAAACAATATACAAGTTTAACTCAGTACAATAAAGCTCAGAAGGTGATTACTTATTTCAGGCAGATTACTTAGCATATAGCTACAGTACAATAAGTGACAACAAAGATCCAAGTAGTAACAATTCATTTATGCTTCTTTTGAAGGTGGACATATTACAAATGGATTTTTAGTCATATTTGCAAAAAAAAGGGATAGTTGGAATCTGGGATTCAGGTTCTTATATCAGTCATCTTGCAAAGAGTTTTTACATATAGGACAAAGCAAAGACGCAAAGTTAATGACTATGGCTTCAGTCCTACATTGATCTCTTGTTCTGGTACATTGGACTGGATAGTGTGTGAAACTCTGATGTTCTGTCTAACGTAGATACATATTTCCTTAGTTGACCTACACTCGTGCCTCCTGTCTCTGGAACTTCCTTCACTTTTTAAAAAAAAAATTAAAAATTTTTAGACGATTTATTTATTTATGCATACAAGAGCTGGGTGTAGACTAGAGGTGTGTGTGTGTGGTGGGGAGGTGAGACGATTCACCAGAGACAGAGTGGGGAGCAGGACAGGCAGATCGACTGAAATACACTGCTGAGGGGAGCAGCAGGTGAGACAGGTGAGGTCTGCTGCCATTGTGAGAAGCTTCCTGGCTGGGGATCGAACTCATGCTGCAGTGGCTGCAGATAGCTTCACAGAGCTGCGACTTAACTCATTGTGCCACCAGGGAGGTACCCACTTTTGTATGTAAAACAATAAGAGGGGGCAGAGAGATAAGGAAAAATCATGACGTAATTGTAATAGACACATGACAAAGTCCTTTCCCATTTTAGTAAGCCGTACTTTCCAGAGTCTCCACCCTTTAGCATGAGGATAATGGTGTCTTTGAGATATGTTTTCTGCTTGATCCATACAAGATGGTTAAAGAGAGTAGAGAGAGACTTGACCTCTTCTATGAGTGCATTCATTTCATTGTTAAAAAAATTTAGACCACATGCTAGTCCTCTTTCTAATTTGTCGTGCTGGGATTAGCTTTTATTTTTGGCATATGCCCTGTGCTAGATTGCCTCTATTTTAGAAGGCCAAGTCACTTAATGATAATTACTCCCTTTGTACAGACAAGAATAAGTGGCATAGGGCCACTTAGCATAGTGAGTGAGAAACACATAAATTGATGTCATGCTAAATGGGTTGAGTTCTACAGTGATATACACCTCAGTTTTCTCACCTCTGTCCTAAGATTGTGAAGATGATTCAATGTGAAAATGCATTCATGTTCAGGATTTAAATGTTACTGTATGATGATGGTGGTGACCAAGAGAGTTTAATATTAAATGAAGAACTTTTATTTAGGCATACTCATGTGTACTACTTATGTGAAATGTCTTGACTTTGCCTTGACACTTGGTCCGAAATTGGAATCTGCTGGTCTATTTTAGCTAATGCATGTATCTTGTTTCCGAGCCTGTTTCTTCTGATTCACATTGATTAACTCAGCAGTTCCTGGCTCTGACCCAGATTTTATTTCTGGAATGTATGTTGCCTGCACGATCTCTTTTGCCTCATCTCTGGCTCTGGATCCTATTTACTGTACTACTTCAGACTGAATTTCCTGTTGGTGACTTCTCTGGTTTCATATGTCTTAAGTCATTAAATATGTAAATATTGTAGTAGTAAAATAAAGTACTGTGGCTGCATTTCTAGTACTTTAGTATCCTAAAGATGCATAATGTTCAATGATTTTTAAACATTAATTTTTCAGCTTTTTGGACTTCCCCAAAACAGTTTTATTAAGAATTTTAGTAAGAGTTTTATTAAGAGTTACTCAAAGAGGACCTCCCTGGTGGCGCAGTGGTTAAGCGCTGCTCTGTGGAACTGTCAGCAGTGGAGAGGTGAGTTTGATGCCCGGCTGGGGAGATTCCCGCATGGCCTTGCAGACCTCTCCTGCCTCGCCCGCTGCTCCCCTCAGCAGTGTATTTCAGTCAGTCTACCTGTTCTGCTCCCCACTCTGTCTCTGGTGAACCCTCTCACTGCCCCATTCCTTTGGCCTATACCCTAGCCTGTATGCATAAATAACTAAATCTTATAAAAAAAAAGTTAGTCAAAGAAAGTTGAATGTTGAAGTACTGAGTTTTGTGAAATGTTTTTTCAAAGTAGGTCAAGTTATGCTATGATTGAAAATTTCTCAAAAATCTCAGTGACAAAATAGAAGGTCATGTCTTGCTCTTATTTCCAGTCTGAGCCAGCAAATCGTTTAATTTCACATTGTCCTCGATCAAGTCCCAGTCAGATGGGGGTAGTCATGAACTTTAAAAATTTGCAGATGCTTTGGCAGAGAGATGGGGAGCTTATGAATTGGATGATGACTCTTAAAATGTCTCTCTGGTAGTGATATGCCTACATTTCTTTGCCCTAAGCAATCCATATGACAATACTTAAATTCAAGGAAGTGGAAGTGGCTTTCTTCCATCTGCCCAGTGTTATGGAGAACTGCATTATCTGGTGAAATCTCCTAATATGTTGAGTGTCGTGCAATACAGTCTACCATTTCTTTGGAATGTAATCTTGTTCAGGTTCTGAACAATCTCATTCAGGTTTTATTTTATCACCAATAAAATGAGAATAATCTTTCCTATCTACACATAATAACTTCCTGCTAATAAATAGTACTTCCTTTCTGTAAATAATAATTCCCACTCAGAAATAATATCATCAATATTATTACAATAAATTAAAACAAAAATTATCTCTAATATTCATGCATTCTGAATTGTATAAGTCATCCCTAGCTTTTGTTACATACTAGAGGTTATTATTCATTAGAAGTTTTCACCATCTCATTATAGCAGGAAGTCTCTCTCTCTCTCTCTCTCTCTCTCTCTCTCACACACACACACACACACACACACACACACACACTCCTGAGTGTTCAGGCTAATATTGAGTACATTTACTCTTAGGTATTATGTTTGGCTCTTGGTAATGCAGAAATGAATGTTCTGGTGCTTTAAAAAGAGCTTGTCTGTTTAGAGAGACAAATCAGGTAGCAGGCTATAATAAAGCAATGAAAAAATTATCTAATTTAATATATATGCAAGACCTTTTTTATTCTAATTTAATTGACCTATATTGTATTAGTTTTAGTTGTACAGTATAATGATTTACTATGTAATCGCCATAATTGCTAACATCTATCACCACATAAAATTAAAATTTTTTGTCATATGATAAGATTTTTGAGATTTACACTATTAGCAGCTTTCAAATACTCCTGTATTAGAGGAATAGCTACAAATAGAGTAAACCAGATGTAATCCCCAGTAGGATATGAGGACCCCGGAGAGAAAATGGGGTTTTTCAGCTTGGGAAACTAAATCAACATAGTTCACCAATCCAGGAGAGATAATAATAATAATAAAAAAAAAAGGCTCAGTGAGGACTCAACTGGTTTGATTTTGGATATATTGAACCATACAGAGTTTCCCATTGGGTACCAGATTGATATATAAATTTGAATCTTTTGCCAACAGATCTGGAATTCAAGGAAGAAATCAGATTTGGTAACATAGAATGGATATGCTTTTGTATTGTAGATACTGATCAAATCATGGGCATACCAAATGGAAGGTTACCAAATGGAAGCCAGTAGTGCAAGGAGAGAAGGATGGAGATGGAACTAGAGAATAATGTCTATATAGGCATTTAGAAGGTTATATAGTCATCAAAATAATTGAAATATAGTATCTACAAAGGAAGGAGGAAATCAGTAAGTGACTGGTTTTTACTATCTAAAGAAAAAAAATATTCAGAAGGTGAAATCTAATCCAAGGTAACAACCAAAAGGTGGCCATAGTCTTCATCATTTGGAATGTTACCAGTGATTTTAATAAGGATTTTTTTTTTGAATAGTTCGTACAATGGGATGATGGGAAGATGGAATAAAGGTAGAGAACTTACATACAAGCTACTTGTTATAGAATATTAACCATTAAAGGAATAGGAAGGATGATAACTATAGTGAATATGGTAAAAAACGACACATTGTTCATTTACATAGGAAAGAAAGACTTGTTTAAAGGGGGCATATGGGGGCCTCCCTGGTGGCGCAAAGGGTTAAGTCTCAGCACTCTGAAGCTATCAGCAGACACTGCAGCATGAGTTCGATCCCCAGCCAGGGAGCTTCCCACATGGCGCAGGAGACCTCTCCTGCTTCGCCCACTGCTCCCCTCAGCAGTGTATTGCAGTAGATCTGCCTGTTCTGCTCCCCACTCTGTCTCTGGTGAATCCTTTCACCTCCCACATCTCTGGCCTATAGCCCAGCTCTTGTATGCATAAATAAATAAATCTTTAAAAAATAATAAAGGGGGTGAATGGGCATCCTATAAAGGGAGCAACTTGTGATTAAATATTCTAAGCCTATGGCCAGATCTTGATTTTTGGTTATGTTTTATTCAATTCTGCAAAGTCCATTTCTACTGTTTACTTTCCTAATGTATTAGTTTTAGCCTTTAGTAAGTTATATAACCTTTCTAAACTCTAATTTTCTCAACTGTATAATTAAGAAAATAATAAAGCCTATCTCCTAAAGACTCAAATAAAATAATACATGTGGAAGTGCTTTGTAAACTGCAAACCCCCGTATGTAAGTTAATTATTGCCTTCATTGTTATTATCATTAGAATGTCCTAAGTAATCTTTCTGCTATTTTTTTCTTTTGTATAGTTTGTATCTCTGCTTCTCCCACATATACATTTATATTTTCATTATTCATTGAATTTTATTTTTATGGGACCATATGAAATATACCCCCCCTTCTTTGTGACCCAATTTCCCCCTTTGATGCAGAATTTATCTGCAAATCCTGCAGTCTCTTTCAAAGCTTTCCTTAGGCATGTTTAGAGTAGGAATAATTTCTCATAACCAAACATGTACTTTATAAGGAAGCTCATTGCCAAGACAAATTTTCCTTTTTGCACGCTGCTTTGAGAACTCCTTGCAATTGAATGAATCTTGAGGATCCTGTTGACTTCCTGCCCAATATCATAAATGCCTCCGGGCAGAACGTGTTACTGTTAGAACTGCTATATTTGCCAAATGATAGCTAATGTTTCAACCATTTTCACCTTAGTTTCTTGCTATATTAGGATACACCAGTGTTCCTTGCAACATAACCCTAAACTTAGTCCATGTGAAACCACAGGTCTCAAGTGAAAACTCAAGAAAAAAGTAAAATACTGGTAGCTACAACTTTTACTTGGATAGGAGAGTCCCCCAGATGTTTACAAGATTCTGCCAAGTATTTCTGGTTTACAGTATCTCTCAGCATATCAGAGATTAGTCATGGATTTTTAAAAAAATTCTATCAAATTAGTCTTTCTCTATAAATTTACTCTTTAAAGCTCTGCTGGGTTAGCAGGTATTCAAGCAGGTAGTCTGTAATGAAAGGGGTCCCATTGCATTCTGAAACAAAGAAGATTATTGGTGGGATATGGTTTGATGAGATTACTGAAATAGTCTTATCAATATATTTAAAATCAACTGGTTATGTTGGGGAAAAATGCTGAATACTATATGCTTTTTAGCCAGAATCATTCTAATCACACCTTTCTGAAGTGCACATTTTTCCTTCCAAACTCCTCCCTTCATAGGCACTTTACTGGTTCCAGAATTAAAATTGATAGTATCTTAGACTCCTTTGGCACAGGAAAACCTCAGCCTAATGTTTTCCAGTATGTTCTCTCTTCTTTGGTGTCAAAGCTAGTAAGTAGGCAGTGCCCTCTGCATCACTGAGAGCTTTTCCTGATGTCCCAATAATAGCTTCCCAGGTCATTGACCAGCACTACTTATTGTGCCCCTTTGTAGACTGTCTTTCCTGACATTTCCAAAGTTTCCATGCTTTCTGGTAGAGGCATCCTGCAGACTCTGCCTTCTCCTTTTCACTGTTGCCTATATAACAATAATCATGTCAAACTCATAATTATACTGAGTTATAAAAAAGGCATGGAAATTGGAAGTGAAAACAATACCACTAACTTAAGAGTTCCTTAATGCAATCCCTCAAAGACTCGTTCTTGGAAAAACAGATGTTCCTAACATGATAACTTATAATACTTCAGTGTCTTATAATTGCCTATTATTCCCATTGTCTGTGAGTGTCCTTTCCACCATAAAATGAGAGAACACGTCCTTCTGTCTTACAGTTTGCCTTTTATCCACCCTTTTATCTCTGTGGACATATGAAAATGTGTAGTTTCAAAAAAGTTTATACTTTGTGTTGGCATCATTTATACAATACCTGTCAGCTCAGACATAAGGAAATGCTCTCATCATAATTTTGATTTCTAAGCTATTTAAAATATATTTTAATTAAAACATTGTCTCACCACCTTTAAATAAAGATTAGCTATTAGATCTGGCGATAGGATCTAATAGCTTCACAGTCCCAGAGGGGTTCTGTGCCACCCCACTACAAATTCCCCAGTGTTCTTAAAGCACATGTCAGCTGCATGCACCTCTGCTAGGATCCTTGTGGCAACTTGAGGGGCTTGAGTCTTACTAAATGTTTAACTTTTTCTTTTTTTTTTTCTTTTTTCAATCACCAAAGGTATAGTTTTTTTGAATTTGAGGAATAAGTGTTTTTTCTAACCCAAACATCTTTATTATATCTTTTCCCCAATATTGACACCTTTATGTAGTTTTTATTTTGGTGGCTACTAAATGCAAAAATCCCTGCCCTGTGTGGTGACAGTTCTCTTTAGACCCTACCAAGAGGAAGCTGAGCAGAGGAAGAACCTGATAATTTTGACTTTTATCTGACCATATGAGTTTGCACAAATGCATGCAAGAACGATATGGTAAGATGCTAGTTGATCTTTTCTGTAGGAAGTAAAGAATGGGTTGGACAATACCTAAAAGAAATTGGAACTTCTGCTCATTAGCAATATTAGTCTGGTTACAAGTGCAGGTGCCACATGAACTATTTCTCTGACTGCATTCTTCTCTGGCAACTTCAGGGGTTCCTTAGTGCAACCAGGATAGGTACAGATAACTTTGTACAGTTAGACCAAAGAGAGTTACATCAGTAGACCTTCTGGGGAATGTGGGTTGTAATATTCAGAGGTGGACTCAGTGATAGTAGTACCATTATACTCTCTGCCCAGAATTCTTCTGTTGGTGCAGACACTTTTGACTGCTCACACTTTTCTCAGGCTGTTATAAAACAAGATCAAGAGCACGACTCCATGGTAGGTTGCACGGCCAAACCAATAGTATCACATTTGTCCAACTCTAGAAAAGAACTCATAGGCTATAATTTATCAGAACACTCTCTAAGACTACACTGTTAGTTGTAGGTGGGGTGTCCTTTTGAGGCGGATTTTCTAGCTAGCTCATGACAACTTTCTCCTCATGAATGTGAGGACTGAAGTTCTCATTCTGACCAACTAAAGTGACCACTGATTTCTTAATGTTCAATCAGATATATCTTCTGAGATGCTATATGAACCCTGCCCAGCTGCACATCTCTCAAGAGCCTTTTTTCTCCATAAGAAATCTCCAGTTTTCCTTTAAGCACTGTAAAATAAGTAGAGAATAAGTCATTTTATAACATGCGCCTTTAACCAATATTTCCTGCACTAGTTTTTTTTTTTTTTTTTTTGAGAGAGAGAGCATCCTTTAAACACACACAATATAGTTTGGTCCTGATTTTAGTGTAGAAAGAACATTCTCGAATGTTATGTTCCTTTTGTAAATCCATTGCAGAGTTCATGTTGCTTCCATGCTATCAATCTCTCTCACACTGTGCTCTATACCTCTCTAGTACCAGTTCATGTGCCACAGTGGAAGCTTCTGGAACATTCTGTGGTATGTTTGGACTTGGATGTGACCATTAAACAGGTCAAAAAACATGAACAATGCCTTCTCCAAATGTTCCCATGCTCTTGCCCCATACAATGATATGAAGAGTGTCTGAGTACAGTCCATGTTTCACAAAGAATGTAATACTATGAGCTGTTTATTAAAAACATGCCGAGTACAATAGCATAGAGCAAAATATTTGTTCATTCATTCTATGTCCTTTTCCTCTTTCCCTTTCTCTTTCATTTTGTGTCCCTTTGCACTGTCTATCCTGCTTTAGCCCTGTGAGGTGAAAGCTGACAAGCTCATTATTTTGCTGTCCTGTGTAGTCAGGGTAAGCTATTATTCATGACTTTACCCCATGAGGGCAAAAGATGGCTCATTGTAGACCTTGGGTCTATTTTAGAGAATTCAGAGTGGTGGACTTTTAAAGCAAGTCAAATGTTTTCATTCTGATACTCATCATTCAGAATATGCTGTGACTGACAGACACAATACCTAACACTTATAAGGAATTTATCATGAGTTTATTATTGGTCACATTTATAATTATTATTATTGAAATTTTACAAAGAAGGAAATTGAAGTCCAGAGAAGTGAATTAACTTACCTTAGGTCATAGAGATTTTATATTATAGATCCATGGTTTCAAATCAAGTAGACTTTGTCAAGAATCCATTCATTTAATCACTCTGTTACACCAGATTCTTGTTCTTTCTTGGATGATCATCTTAACCAAGAGTCAGATGAACACAAACTTCAAAACTAACCCTTGAAAACTGACTGCAGAACTGAAGCACTGAGGAGTAGGGAGGGGTCAGGGGACAGTTTAGGGCAATGAGGGAAGGAAGCACAAAGGACTATGGTGGTAGACTAGGGGTGATTTGGTGGTGGTTGCACTACATTGGTGATACCTGATAGAGCTATTCAAATATTTCTTCAACTGAAAATAAACTAATTAATATATATATATATATGTATATATGAAACATAAAAAAATGAAGCATAAACTGGCAAAAAATTCTTCCCAACAGAAATAAGAACAGGAAGGAAGAAAATTATTAAAGGCTCCATTCTGCCAAAAAGTTCAAATTATTCATAAAGGATATAAATGCTTGCTGTGACTAAGAGGACAAAATATATTGTATGAGATTTCTTGGAAGCTGTTGTGCTGTGAAAAGGATAAATTTTGCAAGTGTTTTTAGTGTATCCTTTAAGACAGCCTTAGGAGAGTTCTGTTGGGCAGGGGGTTTGGAGTCACTTTGACTCCATGAAGAGACTCATGAGAAAATCAGATTATGAGTTGAAGTTTCAATGAAGAGATCCATTTCTCCCAGGCAGAAGCCATATCTATCTAGACTTTAGAAAGAAGGAGCTTTACGAAATCAGTCAGTTTGTTTGAGTAAGCACTGAAAAGCTTGTCTCAATTTTGCTTCAGGTTAACACTGCTGCTCAGTGACTTGTATAAAATCAAACAGGCTGCTTCAGGCAGCAGCACTGCCAATAAAAGCTGAAACTATAATCCAGTAAGTAGACAAAGGGAAGTTTGCAACTGGAGACTTAATGCCATTGACAAAAATGAAATGCATTAAGGAAGACCAAGGTACTTTTGTTCCATCTCACAGTCTATCCTTTGTGTATATAAGGTATAGCTGAGGTCAGATATGTTTTGTTTCTAATCAGCAAAAATGTTCAGTTATATTTTTGTTTTCAGTAGAGAGTGAAGTTAAAGAAAGGAGCTATTTCCTACATCATTTGTGACAGTTGTGAAAAAGTGTAATTTTGGAGCCAGGTAGTATTGTCTTGCCAGCCACTGACCAGCTAAACATCTTAATCCATCTGAAACACAGTCCTGCTCTAGATGGGAGCAGCTCACTCAAGCCTTTTGGTTCCCACACATTTCACACCACAGAGAAATTCATAGAGAATAGTAGCTAACTGCCTGCTCTGTATTAACTCTGATTACTTGGCATATAATTTGCCTTACTTTGTCTAATTTATCTTACCATTAAATAAACTGTTTTTGTTGGGACTAACCAAAATGAACTGATCATTTATTACGAATATAAAATGTCTAAAATTAATGAGACTCGAAAATAGGTCATGTATTTTGGAATATGATCTTTAATGACAGAGACTGTCAGTTTAGTAATTGGGGTAAGTATAAATAAATTTAGCATATCTTCTAATCTCTGATGCAACTCACCTTGATTGTGACACAGCAAACCATACACAAAAATTTCTCCAACCCATCTAGGCTAATAAACTTTTGGGGATCTTATTTTTTTTCTGTCATGTAATGTGGTTTTCTGAGTTCTGATCAGTGAAAAGATATATAGTTATCTATAATTTCATTCTCCAAAATAATTAAAGTTGATCCATCATTGGCTCTGTTTTTCTCGATCTATATTTGTTTCTCTATATCTTTATAACTCTATTCCCTACCTCAAGCACTTATTTTTTTTTTCTCTATGATAATTCTTAGAAAAAGTGATTAGTCTCCTATAGGGCAAACCCAAAATGATAACTTTTTTTTAACATGGAAACTTTATCTGTTGCTGTTTGTTCAAGGAGAAAAAACAATGTGGAGTAGAAGATTATAGATCTAAAAGAAAAGCCAGTGATGATACATGTTATGTTAATATAGATTGATAAATAAGGGCGATCAACGAAATAAAGTTTATATTAATATGTTGTGTGTATGTGTGTAGGTAGGTAGGTAGGTAGGTATGTAGGTCATCTGCAAAAGGTGCAAAGAAAGAAAAAAATTGAATATCTTTAGTTTTACTTCCTTTTTGATTGTCAATTAGTTTCATTATTTTTGTTATTCTAGCTATATTTGGTGATAGCTGTTTGGGGGTAATCAAATTTTAAACATTGCTTTTTTCTTAGTGAAGAAAATAATTCCTATCTCTATTGCAGTTTTAAACAAATCTGATACTGGAAAACAGTCAACTTTTTGCTCTCTCAATTGAAATTATTGAAAAAGTTAAATTACCTGTGACCTTGTGATTTTTACAATTAGAAAGATGATTTAATAAGCAGATTTTCCCCTTAAAGATTCACTTCTGATACAACAAGTATACATAATATATCGCATAATTTACAGAGATAATTTTTTTATTGAGGAAACATTAAAAAATCTGCTTGGCTTTCGGAATTAAAGTAATAATTGCAGATGCAACGTGAACATGAATTAAAATTAAACATTGTAGCTTATCTACATATTTCAATAGTCTATCCTTTAATTTACTAATTTTTTTCTCCCAGTTCATCTGATTTTGATTTGGACTGTGACCTCACTGCTCCTCAATTATAGTATATTTTTGAACTGAATTTTCACTTAACTATCTCTTAATCTACAAAGATATCTTGCACATCTGTAATAATATAAAATGATTTAATTAGGTATAAATTTTGTTCTTAAAGTATAGAATGTATTGTTTTTAATGAAATATGTAAATTTACTTAAATCTTTGGTAAATTCATTTAAAATAGATTATATCGTACAATTGTTCTTAAGAGCAGAAAACGTATTGAGTGCTAAGATCAACAAAAACTTTTCCTAGAAATAGATCTTTATAACCTGAACTCATCTCTAATTTGTCATTTTTGTGCTTATGATGACAATTGTGGAAGAAGTTATGGCATTCTTCTGTTAGTTGGTATTTTACACTTACCATTTTATAAGCTTGCTAGATGCCTTGTTCATTGACTGCAAGCTTTACCCCCAATCGATGGTCACCCACCTACTTTATTCTTTTTTACTGTAAAAAAGATTGAATGGTACGGTATCATTCATTCAATCTTCAAATGTACTCTAGAACTGCCCATTCCATAAAAGTTCGATGAAATAAAGTTTCTATGTATTATTTCTCTCTACATAATGCTCCATGTTCCATCTGCCTGGCTTCTGCTTTCAACTACCCAGAAAGCCATTAGAGCTGAGGATCCCCACTTTAATGGAGAGCAAAGTGTGGAGGGGGCCCAACTGGGCATGGAGTATGGAATCAGACAGACCCAAGTTCCAATGCCAACTGCCATCTCCCTATGTCTGAATTTTATTGGTCTACTTAATAGTAAAAACTGTGCTACCTCCTAAGTTTGATGTGATGTTATGTCAGGAAAGCAATGCTATTGTCCATGGCATTTTATCCACAGCTTGTTTACATTAAATACTCTCCAACTATCCATCCAATGATCAAATATAAGTTCAAGAACATTCTTATACTTTGTAAAATTGCAATAATTTGAATTTTTTTCTAAAGATTGATTTATTTATGCATACAAGAACTGGGATGTAGGCCAGAGGTGTGGGGTGGTGAGAAGATTCACCAGAGACAGAGTGGGGAGCAGAACAGGTGGATCTACTTAAGTACACTGCTGAGGGAGCAGCAGGAGGGGCCGGAGAGGTCTAATGAGCCATATGGGAAGCTCCCTGGCCGGGGATCGAACTCGTGCTGCAGTGGCTGTGGATAGCTTCATAGTGCTGAGACTTAACCCATTGTGCCACCATGGAGGCCCAATTTGAATTTTTTAACAAGCTTACTTAATACAAGACTTTAATTGGAAACCATAAAATATAAACATCATTTTCTGATTATATGTGTAGTTCAAAAATTTGAAATGCTTTTAGTTGACCAACCTAAGGGAAATACTGCAAATACCACTGCAGAACACCACTGCCAATGTTTCTTTAGAATTTTAGCACTTACTGAACTAGATTATAGTCAGGTCTCTATTGAAATAAATAAACAATTTTGAAAGCAATGAAGCACATGTGAAATCCCTCATATTATGATAAAAGAGTATAAAAGGATTTGCTAGATGTTTTTTTTTTTAAAGACTTATTTATTTATGTGTATAAGACCTGGGGTGTAGGGGTGGTGAGAGGATTCAGCAGAGACAGAATGGGGAGCAGAACAGAAAGATCAATTGAGATACATTGCTGAGGGGTAAGACAGGAGAGGCAGAGGAAGCTCCCTGGCTGGGGATTGACTCTTGCTGCAGTGGCTGCCAATAGCTTTATAGTGCTGAGACTTAACCCCTTGTACCACTAGGGAGGCCCAGATGGTGTTTTTGTTTTGTTTTGTTTTGTTTTGTTCTGTTCTGTTTTTAAAGGCACATTAAAATTAGACTTAGAAGATATTTTGTTGAGCCATAAATTGTATTGTTTATGGAAAGGTGACTAAGCATGCCTTAAAGTTGAAAGAATCATTGGATGATTGGTAGAATCAGTCCGTAATTCCTACAATGATCTGGCATCAGATCATTGAAAGACTGAAAAAAATTGGCAACTCCTTTCTTCTTTCTACTTCTCTTCTTAAATCTCTGTTCCTTGAAAGATTCCAAAATATTACATAGGGTAGGGGGTTTGGAGGGCGTTCGAGAGATCTCTTTGAATATTTCAACTTATCCTAATGCCAACTTTTCATAATTGTATTACATTTATTGGTTATACATTTATTGGACTCTTCATTTAGTTTTATGACTTAAATTACCATCATCTTAATTGTTTTCTACTCCCTCAAATATTGCCACATAGATTTTGACCTTCCAGTTTTTCAATAGCAATTAACACATCATTTGTCTTTATCATTCCTCTCTTGATGCTGCAAAATGGAAAGTTCCACTTGACAACTAAAAGTTGAATTTAGAATAATCATGACTGATAATTTAACTGAACACAGTTAAATCTCTTAGTTCTTTTTTTACTTCTCCAAATAGCCACTGCCTTTGATTTCATTTCTCTTATGAGGCATCTATTTTATAGTTCTTTGTTTCATGTCATCTACCCAAAACCTTAAGCAGAAGTTTTCTGACATTGTGGCAAGATGGCAGGAGGCAGAAAGAAAAGCACACCTGCAGGAGTCTAATGGGCTAAATTTCTCCATGCTGATCGGCTATTTATTGTTCTCCTTTTATGTATGCAGGTTGGCATTCTCATCATAACCTGCTGGTTCAAGATTCTAGAACTGCATGCATTAGAGGGGGCAGAGTTAAGTGTTTGAATTAATAAAGGATAGAAATTGGACCACCTCTGATTTAGCTATTTTATTTATATTTCTGGAAAATACCTTTAAACTACTTTCAATAGCCCCTTGTAGGAGGATTGTGACAATGGCCCAATTTCCCTTGATATTTTTGAAGCGAATGTGCTAGTTGTTAAGGGCCCCCTTCAATGAGACTATGGAGGCTTAAGGCTTTTAAGAATTCATGTTCTAATCTTCTGGAACATTGGTATTATCACAGTTGCCTAGCAGAAGTCACGATTTGTGTACCCAAGAGAAAATCTGGAGTTTTTCCCAGTTGGTATCTGGGTTGCTCCCTCTTATATTAGCACATAGTAGAGAATTCAGAATTAAACTTGGCAGATACATGAAACGCCTACTGATTTTTTGTTGTGGTTACCAGAATTGATTCTTGTTATCAGCATCATGCCATAATTTGTGTGCTTCTGCATGCACATGTACACTTGTGTTATTATATTTTACTGGGAGGTGACTAGAATAGATTTTGCTTTGTACTATATCATTATTGTCAATATCTGTGGCAGCAATATGGGCTTAGGCGATAAGTAGACAATTGTTTTTGACAATATAATCTAAACATTGTGTAATTTATGCTTAGTTTAGATGAAAATATGCATTTCCCTAGGAAGAAGGAAAATGTATGTTAATTAAAATGTATAACTGATTTGAATTCTAAAAAAGCAAATATGATAGAAGCTTAGATGTTAGACACCTCCAAAGAGCGAAAATTTTATAAAACTTTGCAAATTAAAATCCAATGTTCACGCATTGGTTTCCACTATTTTACCTCTCCTTGATTATTTTTTATCATAGTTAATTCCTTAGATGCTTTCATGTTTTATTTATGTTTGGTTGTTTGAGTTTTTAATAATGATACCTGGCTATATTTCATTCTTTTATTTTCAAACTAAAGAAAAATTCTTTCTTGGGATTTTGTAATTGCATTCTTAGTCTGTATTATGATCGGCAAATTGAAATTTGCAATGCTTACCAAACTGTGAAATGTACACTTTGGATTAATTATTTAAAATATGTTATTGACATTTAGTTGCATGTATATGTGTGGGTGATGCAGCTGTAATATATTTAGGAATGAAGGGCAGGACCCCAAGAGGTTGTAATCAAGTTAATCTGGAGATAAACTTAACCATTACCGTTGACCATTAGTTATTTCCTGAAATTAAAAAAAAATGGAACTGGGTCTAAACTTTAGCAGGATTTGAAATGAGAAAAATGAAAATAAAGATATTGAAGCTTATTTTGAGGAGCATCTTCTGAACAGAATACTGTGTTTGCTGTCTGTGAGCTTTCAAGTGTTAAGTCTGTGCCATCAGCAAAAAGAACATAAAGTAAAAATTCTCACCAGGAATTTATTTCTGGATAACATCTGCAGAAATACATTGGGCAGGTAGAGGAAGTCATTGTTATCAGCATATATTGTTCAGAGTTTTTTATTTGTTTGCTTATTTTTCCTGACACACTGACAGAATGAAGGTATGACAGAATGTAGGTATCATCCTGCAATATTTACATTTTTCCTTATATAAAACATTGTACTATGTTCTGTGCTTGCATTATCCCACTTAACCTTCACATCAAACTTACGAGATAGCATTGCTTTTACTATTTTGTAGACCAGTAAAATTCAGACATAGGGACACGGCTGTTGGCATTGGAACTCAGGTCTGTCTGATTCCATAGTCCATACTCTTTATTTACTTGCTGTTCTGCTGAGTAGTCACAAATCCTCCTACCTAACGACAGCTAGAGAGTAAAACCAAGAATCAGTGATTGCTTCAGTAACTTCCAAGCATTAACACAAACATGCATTTAGAAAAGCATGGGTCAAATGGCAATCTAGGTGGAGAATAAAAAAGAGTATAAAGATAATTCCTAATAAGCATGCAGAGGGACTTTGTGGCTATTCTCTACAGATATACAAGTATAATTTAATAGCCTGCAATATAAGACTTTTACATTTAAAATCTGCATCTTTTTCCTTTGGCTTAACCTGAGATAACATTTTATCCATCCTGTTGTGTCCAACAAATCTGCTGCAGGGAAATGTCTTTCACAGCTTCCTTATTTTTGGTGTTGAATATAGCCTGTGGTTTCCTGATGACCCCGTTATGTGCTAGTGCTGATATAGGAACATAAGTAAGGGAGAAAGAGATAGTGTTGAGCCTGCCTGCTGGGTAATTTGTGACTAGATGTTTTACACCCCTCAACTCTCAAGCCAGAGGACTGGAGCTTCAAGAGAACAAGTCTTAGTGATCAGGATCGATTCCTGGAAGAAGAGAACAGAGAGAGCTCTATTAGAATCTCAGCTCAGGTTGTCGATTTGCTAGTGTGTCATACTCATACTTAAATAAGGGAAAAGAATAAGTATGTGAAATGAGTGGCTGGAAAAAAGAGGGGCACATTCTATATCTATACCTCATCTTCTGGCAAATTAAGGGTGTGTGAATTTCCCCTGGGTTAAGTATATTCAGTG
The DNA here is from genome assembly GCA_004024925.1 of Scalopus aquaticus. Taxonomy (NCBI): domain Eukaryota; kingdom Metazoa; phylum Chordata; class Mammalia; order Eulipotyphla; family Talpidae; genus Scalopus; species Scalopus aquaticus. The sequence continues at coordinate 27,881 of PVIJ01006197.1, forward strand.
CAAGCTAGCCAGCCTTGAACTATTTTTCCAGAGTTATGCCCCAGAAGGAGGCCTTGCTGGCAAGGGAATCTTTAACCTTGGGACTAGTTTGGTGTGGGAAAGAGAGGATGAACTGGAGCACATTTCCTTTATTAGAGAACTATGTAACAGGCAGTCTAAGCAAAGGTCTAGTACCTGCACATGAGAATGCTCGCATCCCATCCCTGCCCCACTGGGGATAATGACAACCAATAATCCAAGTCAGCCAGGCAGCCATAATCAAGATGGAAACAAACAATAAAAAGTAAATAAAACAATATGTGTATTTCCCTTTTCCTAATCTCTCCATTTTCTATTTAAATTCCTTTGTACTTCTTTGTAATTTATTTTTCTTTTGTAAGAATGTAGACCAACAGGAAAATAATTAAATATGAGAGAAAAGGTAGTAAATATGGAGGGTAGAGAAACTGTATAATATAATTGAAATGCCAGACAAGATTTATTTTTATTTATTTATGCATACAAGTACTACATTGTAGGCCAGAGGTGCGGGGTATGGGGATGCTGAGGGGATTCACCAGAGACAGAGTGGGAAGCAGAACAGGCAGATCTACTGAAATATGCTGCTGAGGTAAGCAGCACTCAAGACAGGAGAGGTCTGCTGTGCCATGTGGGTTAGCTCCCTGGCTGTACATGGCAGCAACGGCTGGCAATATCTTGATAGCACTGAAACTTAGCCCCTGAACCCCCGGGAAGCGCAAATTTACCTTTTTAGAACCATTGCCAGAAGAAAATGAAGTTATGGCAGTTGAAATATTTTTGGAAAATGATTAACATGCCAACTTCCACCACATTCCATTCATAAATTAGCACAACAGAGACCAAAGTCCAAACATTGATAGAAGGCCTTATGAGCTCAAAAATCCTTTACTCATGTATTAATCAAAAAGACATTACTTGTATAAATTCTTATTAGAGAGAGTGTTTTCAGCCATAATAATAGAAAACCTGACCCACAGTGCCTACGTATATATGTATCTATATATTTCTACCACATCACTTTGCTGTTCTAGGCTCTGGTTTCACCTTAGAGTGATACTAATATCACTGCAACAGTTGTAACCAATGTCCAGAGCATGAAAAAAGAAAGTCAACTTTTCTTGTAGCTCTTTCTAATGAGAGAAGATACCTTTTTCACAAGGGCTCTAGAATATACTTTCACATCTGATGGAACAGAATTGGGTCACATGCTCTCTCTGATCCTATTTCCAGTTGGCTTGGCTTATACATATGTGCTAGAATAAATATTGGGGAGTCAATCACACTGTTCACTACCATCCTCCAACAGAAATACAAAATTGGGGAAAGTTCATGGCATAGAAAGAATACCGGCAATCCCTAAGAACAAATATAGCTAGAATAACTTCGAGTAATTGTTAAAAATGTGGTAAAATAGAAATTTACAGAAAGAAATACATAATATACAGATGCAAATTTCACTCTTTAGTTCTTCTATCACACAAATAAAGAATTATACATTCTTTATTGATAGTAAGTTAACCATCGAAGATAATGTAGTGCAATAAAGAAAATCTACAACAAAATATGAAAAAAATAATTTATGATAAATATAGATTTAATTTTGAGACTTTACAATTAAGTCCAGCTCTATAAGAAACAAAGTATAGAGGAAACATAAGTTGACATAAGGCAGTCAAATGTTTCATGAGATAGAAGAGATAAATGTTCCACTGGAAGAAAGTATGTGAAACTGCTAAACTGTCTTGTAGTCATTCAACCTGGTGATGTTCCAGGCATGCCCAGCCTGGGGTGGGGGTCATATTGCAGCATGCCTTTTCCCCGTGTACTCTCTTCTCCCACTGCTGTTCATTTATGTGACTGTTTGCTATTCCCAGGTGCAATCCTGAATGATGAAAGTTGAGGAAATGTGCCTAATAACTACACTAAATATGAGAGCTGTTCTTCTGTTACAATTGAAATAAATGTTGCATTATTTACAGCTATTCATCTGTATATCTTCCCCTTTCTTACTAAGACTTGCTAAAGAAAATGGCTAGAAGTAAGGAACACTGAATGTTCTAGTAATTCAAACAGTGAAGATCTTGGGAATAGTTCTGCTTATTCGTAAAATTATCACAGTTTTTCAAGTCTTTAAACATTCTAAATATGGCTTTGACAAAGCTAGAGATCAGCTTACTTTTGCTAGGAACCTTGGTTTTCAAGATTTCCTGAGTTTTGTTTTCCCACTTTTAGATCATACTTGGTACATCAATGTCTTTATTTTTTTCCTGGTTTGGATCATGTGTCCTCAAAGTCAAATTTATTTGAGGGAAGAAATTACAATTGAATGGGAGTTTTGAATTGGTGATAGGGGGAAGCACTTACTGATGCTGCAACATTGCTAAGGTGCAATTTCACAAAGCTAAATTTAACCTAACCAAGCACACATGGTATTTTAGTTGCTGAAATTGTATTGCTTTAAAAATGACTTTTTAGTGCCAAGAATAGTTCACATGTGGGAGCTGAGAGTAGAACTAATAGAGTGAAAAGGGTTGAAAGATTGAAGCCCCAAGTATGGAAGAGATAAATTCCAACAAAAAGTGAAACTGGGATAATTTACCTGGAATTCAGGTATTGTTGCTTAGAATATTCTGCAGATATTTTTAATTTTCACAATTCAGTATGTTAATATTGATGTGATTGATTTAATATTAAAGAATGATGAACATAGGGAAATAAAAAATAGGAAATAAAAGGCACACAAAAATTAAAGCATCTTGAGGGGAAAATTTATTTGTTGTACCAAAAAGAAAAACTCAGTATACTAACAGCATAAAAAAGTAAGATTTTGTTATAATACATTCTAAAGTCATAGAAAATGTACAGCCATTTTATTTTAATAAAAGAAAATTAGGAAGGATAAGTGGTCTACAAACTCCAGACAGGTAATAAAAGTGAAAGTCCATGACTCAAACAGGTATCTGTACTCCATGCTCATGACAACATTCCCAAAAGTTGAAAGGTAGAAGCTTCCAAATGGGCCACAAGAGGATGATCATGTGAATGAAATATGGTTTATACACAGAAGGGAACAATAAGCTCACAAAGAAGGAAATTCTGAAACATCCCACAACTTATAGTAGATGAACTTTGAAGACCTTATGTTAAGTGAAATAAGCCAATCAAGGCACAGGGACTGCATGACTCTCCTTATAGGAGATATCTAGAAAATCAAATTCATAGAGGTACTCATACAGAGTTGAATGAAGGTGGCCAAGGACTTGGCAGAATGGAAATGGAGAGGAGTGTTTAAGGGATATAGAGTTTAGTTGAGGAAGGAAAAAAAAAATTTTGGTATCGGGTATCGGAGGGTGGTGATGGATACCCAACAATATGAATGTACTTAATGGCACAGAACTATACCCTCAAAAATGGTTAAAACAACAAGTTTTCTGAGACATACACACACACACACACACACATCTACATATGTTTACACACACACACACACACACACACACACACACACACACACATCACACAGTTGAAGACCTAATTCCAGAAACTGTAATGACAGAATGAAAATGATCAGCTCAGGGAATTCTGATTTTAGGGTGCTTTAATTAATTACATAAATAATTTGAATACTATTCTCACTCAAAGTTGATGTGATTTATTCATTCCTCTTTCCACTGTTATAAGTTGGAATAAATAATAAAAATATTTTAAGGGTTTCATTATTTTGAATAAGAAGAATTTAATGAGAAGCATGGTCTTTGATCTAGAATAGCCAATGATTAAAAATATATAGTGCTCCTTATTCTATAATTTTTAGTTATAATTAAACACTAAGAAGAATCTAAATATAATTAAAATTGTACTTATTTGGTTTTAAAGCCACACAACTTTATAGATTGTACTATTAGAGGTTGTAAAATCTGGCATATTTCAACAAGTTTCCCTCTGAGTCTCTAGAGCTGTACCATTTATTCCACTGTAATCAAAGAATATTTTAGTAGTCTTTAAGGTACTCTAGTTGGCCCTGTTGAAAGCATTTTGAAGCCTTCACATTCTAGAACTATACCATCTGATAGCATAACCTCTAGTCACATGTGACTCTTAAGCACTTGAGATGTGCCCTAAGTATGAAATGAACACTAGATTCCAAGGCCTTAATAAGTTAGATATATTCATTAGTATTTTGAATAACAACTATACACTGAAATGTTAATATTTTGGAAATATTGAGTTACATAAATTATTAAAATTTTACCCATTTCATTTTATTTTTTAAATGTTGATACTATGAAATTTAAACTTGTATATGCACACGGAGGCTTGCATTATAATGAAGTGACAGCAAGCAATCCTAGCAATGTTGCAATTTAAACACAACTGAGTCTAACAATGGGGATATAAATTCAGCATGAAATAGACTCTCTAGTTACAAATTAAGTACCAGAAGTGACTAAGTTTCGTAGATTGGCAGAAACCAAACCATAGCTCATGTGTTCTCCTAAATCATGGTATAATTTTAAGAGTACATTGGTACTAGCCTTCTAGAATCATAGTTTCAGACCAGATTTTATATTTAAAAAGTCATTCATGCTTGCAACATACATACATTCTTTCAAATCTATAGGAAAACTTTAAATTTAATAAACTACAGAAAGTGGAATTCAGGAGTTAAACCAGAATCTAAGGATGTTTAATTAACACTGATTTGCATATATAGCAGATTTAGTGGGAAACAAGGAAGTCACGCTATCCTAGAAGTTGCCTAACAGAGACATATTTTTTCACATTAAATACCCTGTCATCCCTAGGGGTTGCTTAATAAAGTATTTATTTCTCACTTTCTTTGTAGTCTGAAGCAAAAGGACTATTTTTCTTGAGTAAAGAACTATGTTCAGAACTTTTAATGTTCCTGCCTCCCTACTCCCTTTATTGCCTAAAGCATCTTTAACATTGAATGTTACATAAATTTGAATTGAGATATGTCATCCATGGATTCAAGTTGATATTGTAAAAAGCATTCACTTAAAACATAAAATCAATATCCTTTTTGGCAAAAAAGTCACCTTCTTTATTACTGAACACTCATTAGAAGATCACAAATGTGTTAGAAAATCTGTTGGTAAAAAACCCCTATGTTCTTACATGGATAGAAGTTAAAATATGACCTCGGTGATCTTGGGGATTATAATGCCTTCCCATCATAATGCAATTTCCCCATAATGCAATTCACATTCCTTCACTCTACTGTAAATTGAACTTGAAATCTTAAACTTCATGTTTCATTTACTCCTTTTGATATGACCTCTATTAGTGTTTGAATTGAAATATCAGAGATTGGAAACCTCTGACATATAGCAGAAAAATCTCGTGCTTTCAAGTGAGTAGTTAATGCAGATGTAAATGAAATCACAAAGTCATGTGGATAAAAATGCACTTAAGTGCCTAATATAAGTAATTTAGTTAGAAGCCTTAAATATCTAATTAGACATTAAAGTGTTCTGATCATATGTTTTCCTTTTAAAATAGTTTCATTACACTATTCTACAGGAGCTATAAAGAGAGTTCTAGGAGAAAACTCGACCAACCTTAATCACTTTCCCATGTTTTGATTCTAAAGTTCTCTTTAACCTCTACTAAAAAATGACTTCTGTAGCCATGTCATTTCAAATGTTGAGGCAACTTCAAGTATAAATAGAGAATGGCTTACAGGAGCGCCATTCCTAACTTAAGAGGAACTCGCATTTATATCATAGCTGAGGTTCATTTTGTTCCCTCAGTTTTCAATTGAGGACTTGGAGGGCTTGGTATGTTCCCTGAGTTATCCAAGGTTGCACAGAAAATTAATGACAGGTCTGGTTTAAGAAACTGGAGTACTTGTAGTACTTGTGTAGTTATTTCTACTGTCTCATGAGGGGTCTACTGGCCTTTCTGTTAAAATAAAATCTAAAAGTTAAAAACAATTATTCTACCTTCAGTTTTCATCTGAGCAACTGTAACAGCCTATATCCATGTTTTTCTTATTTTCCCCTTTTGTAATCTCCTGTGCTACATTCATTTCCCATCCAAGTATTATTTTCATCAAGTCTTTATCAGATGCAAAACTGTCATTGACTGATTCAAATTCATTGTCCTTATACTATAATTTTTTAAATTAATTATTTTTGAAAAATTTTAACTGAGGTAACATTGGGGTATCCTCATCAGGTATTACCACCATAGTGCATCCCCCACCAACTCACCCACCACCACAGATCACTGTGCCTCCCTCACTCTCTATTCTCCCTAGCCCCCAACTTGGTGTCTCAGTTCAATAGTCACTTTTCAAGGGTTAGGTTTTCAGCTTGTCTTTATTTGGCTATTAATTTAGTTACTTTATATTCCATATATTAGTGACACCATCTGGTAGTTATTTCTCTCCTGACTTATTTCACTTAGCATTATCCTTTCAAGCTCCATCCATGTTGTTGCAAATATCATGAGTTTATCTTTTTGATTGCTGAGTAGTATTCCACTCTGTATGTATAGCACATCTTCTTGATCCAGTTGTCTTTTCTGGGGCACTTAGGCTGCATCCATAGTTTAGCTATAGTAAACAGTGCTGTAATAAACACATGGTTTTCAAATTTCCTTAGAGTTAGTGTTTTTAAAATTTTTTATATACATGCCTAGAACTGGAATCACTGGGTTGAATGGTAGATCCACATTTGATGTTTTGAGACCCCTCCATACTGCTTTCTCATTGTCTTTGAAACCCTTTGGAGTACAAACTATTTCTCTCTCTCTCTTTCCCCCTTCCCCCTCCCCCAATCCCTATTTAATCTGATTACATATCTTTTGTATTTATAGTCAGTGGAGGGTGACGAACATTTCATTAGTTTTAGCTCATGGTTCTTGCATAGTATAAAATCTTATCTACAACTGCCCAAATTGTGAACCAAGTACCTTCACCATGTTGCTAATTAGTTATTACTTTTGTACAGAACTAATTTCTTTCTTATTATTTTCTGCATAGTAAATATTAATGTTTTGGCACTAGTATTTTAAGGAATATTCAGGATATAATCATAGCTGGTCTATTTGTTCATGTACTCGTCACTCAAAGAAATTCATTTAGTTTGGAGTGATGATATTAAGAAGCCACTTGCAATGCATGAACATAGTTTTAGAAAGGCAAATTCTGAAGGGCATTCTTGTGACAACTGGGGGTTTTTGAGTATGATTTGAATACTACATTGTGAATTGTTATCAGTTATTTTAAGTGTTATAATGACATTGTGGTTGAAAGGTTATCCTTATTCCTAAGAGTTGACTGTTGAATAATGTGTAGGTGAGAAGTCATGATGTCTGTCTATAACTTACTTTAAAGTGACACCAAAATATGTACAAAAGCAAATATGTGAAAAATAAGACTATGAGGAAATGTAACTATTGAAGGTAGGTGGGAGAGATGTGTACATAATGTGAAATTTTTATAAGCAAAACAAAATATCTTATTATCCTATGAAGATGCTCTAAATAAAGCAATAATACTTTTCCTATCATATTAATTTGAGGACATTTTTACAGAAAGCAGAGTTTCTGTGGCAGAGATGAAAGGTTGTGTGTTAAGAGATATTTCTTTCAACTCCACCCCTTTCAATGGCACAACTACCATTCCTGATAAATATCAATACTGATGTTCTCTCATCAATGTGTGTTGATAACATTTTTCTAATTTAGTATTCCAGTCATCATAATGGTCATCCTTAGAGAGAACAGAAGTAAAATATTATTTATTTAGTGTCAATCGAATATATCTAACTCAGAATTATAGACAAAATTATCAATCATTTTAAAGTATTAAAAATACTAACATAGCAATGAAAAACAGTCCTTATTTGTTCACTCTTTCCTTAGTAAATAATTGAGTTGTGCATGCTGACAGGAACTGAGTATGAGAGGGTTAAGAGATATCAACTTTTTCCTTAAGAAATGTAATATAGATGGAGAGACAACAGGAAATTTTAATACATTATTTGTGAGGTAGAACTTCAGGTAGAACTTTCTCTGCAATTGAACTCAAATTGCAGAGAAAGAGAGAGGGAGAGAGAGAGAATTCTTATTGCCTGAACTGAAAAATTCCAGGAATGTTGTAGCTTTAGGCATCAATTTTTATCCTGAGAAGTTTATCTCCATCTCTCAACTCTGATTTTCCTTTCTAAAAGCTTCCTTGTCTTTCTGTTATCATGGTAACTCCAGCTATAATAGAGGAATGCATCTCTAGTTTACAAACCTGGCAAAAAGAGCTGTCTTTTTTTCTAATCATTCAGGAAAATATCCCGGAGCTAACGATGCTAAATGGAGTCTCAGCTCACTTGCTCATCACTGCAGCAAGTACTGAGGCTCTAATTACCTGGTCCTCAATTTTATTGTCATTCCTATATTCATGAATAGGGAGGATATTGGAGACAGTATAGTCTGAGGCTAGAAGTAAACTGAAATCTCAAGGAAATTGGCATGTTATCAGAAAAGGAAGGGCAGCTTATGAATACCAAGTAGGCGCATATAACAGGTATTCATTATGTAGAAAAAGATGTGACAGTTACAATGTACTTTGGGAAAGCATGGGAAGGACACTATTCACCCATATAGGACATACTCCGTGATTTAAGAATATGTGCACATTGCAATATTTTAAAGTTTTCTCCTTACACACTATTGCAATATATGTCCCATACACCTGCTTTTAGAAAGCAGAGAAAAATTACCAGTTACACTTTGTGTTTACTATTCCATTTATTTGGAATTATGTAGTTTAATAAATAGTATTAAAGCTTTAGATATTGTATAATGAGCTTAACTTCATTTTAATTTACATACAACAAGAACTCAGAATATTTTCAGGAAATTTAGTATGGGATCTAAAGCCATATATTCAGTGTAAATAGTATAATGCTAGTCAATGACCCTTTAAATATATAAATATGTGCTTATAAATATTCACACATATATGTCATATATATGAAAGATTATTAGTTAAAATTATCCAAGTATACATTAGATGATTTTTTTTTTGAACTTTCTGAACTTTACTATATAACACTTTGAGTTAAAGCCAGCTCTCCAGGAAGACTGAAAAATTAAGCTAGATTTATAAGAATGGAACTTAAAAGCTTTTAGGTGCAAACTTATAGCGAGAGAGACAGAGAATATCATGTCAATTTCTATAGAAATTTATAAAAAAATCATTGCAACTATTTTTGAAGAGCTGTTAATCTTAACATTTTAATGAGTATCAAAATAATAGTGAAATTTTTACATGAACATTTTAAGATGCCTAGAAATTAGAATAGGCTGAACTCAATTTATTTGCCATAAAGATATTTTTCTAAAGCATAATCAGAAATGTAGGGCATATTTTAATTAAAATATACAAACATTGTAGATTCAAATTCTGTGAAGTCTTTGTACAATTACTTTGGAATGATGACTTAGAGACTTAAAATTTGAGAACTGAAAAGAATCTTGTGGGTTATTTCCTTGGAATTCTTGTCAAGATGGAATTGTAAGTTCATACAAATAACAAGCACTTATTCACACTGATAAATGAGATCTTTAAAAAATCAAAAACAAAAGCATAATTAGTCTAGAAAATAAAATTTTATCTTCATAGACAGAATAAAACTGGATAGAGACATTAAATAACCTGTGTAACTAATCATGCAGACACACTGGACTTTGTTTTTAGACTTAAAAAAAAAAGAAAGACACTGAATTTCAGCTCCTGTGTAACAATGTTTACTAAAGGAATCCCACAAAAGATGAGAGGTGAAAGTATTTTAATGTTAGAAACCAGGTGGGGTGGCTAATCTTAACCAGTTAGTGAAAAGAAGCTTGAACATGACCTCCTTGCTTCCTGGGGTAACAGATACAGGGAGGGAGAACAAAGCAGCTCTCAATAGAACCCTGCAGTGTTTCCACCAATGGCTTGTGACTTGTTCTGCGGTATTCCCATTTTCACATTTGAGGCTAGGCAAGTCTGCAGCCTACCCTGTGCAGAAGGTTATGGCACAGTTCTCAGGGTAGCACACTGTAGCCCACGTGAATGGTTGAGCTGTCATTGTCCATGATAGTTCTGTGCTGAGGCCCTAGGAATAACGACTCAATATTCAAATCTTGTTTTTTATGTAGTGGGTTTAGGACTGAATAGAGGTAACTATAGAACTTGTGTAAAGGAAGAGGTGGAAATAAAACAAGGAAGAAAATCATCCACTCTAAATCTCCTTAGAGAATTAAAATATGATAACCAATAGGGAAAGACATCAAAAGTAAAAGAGGAAAAAAAAATCCAAAAGAAGGATTACAGAAAGTGCTCATAGAAATAAATAGAATTTGTCAATAGATAATAGTAGTGACAATAATAATAAATTAGAAAATACACTGTAGTGAACAATAGCACATAAAATTGTTAATAATAGAGAAAATGAAATAGACAAAAGGAATTGGAGAAATGATTTCTCCTTTAAAATTAGGTTGCAGTTGGGCCTCCCTGGTGGTGCATGGGGTTAAGTCCGAGCACTATGAAGCTATTGGCAGCCACTACAGCATGAGTTTGCTTCCTGGCCAGGGAGCTAACCCACATGGCCCAGCAGACCTCTACTGTCTGCCCACTGCTCCCCTCAGCAGTGTACTTCATTCTGCCTGTTCTGCTCCCCACTCTGTCTCTGGTGAATCCTTTCACCTCCCCACACCTCTGGCTTACACTCCAGCTCTTGTATGCATATATAAATAAAGCTTTAAAAAAATAAAATAAAATAAGGCTGTAGTTGCAATGGTGACAGTGATTTTGTAAATTGGAACTTTGAAGTAATTAAAATCATCTTAATAATCTTTAATATAATAAAATAGCAAACTCTTGATTTAAAAGGACCATAAATTAGGGGTGGAATACCAGATTTTGTTCACAAGTGTTAACATTAGAGGTAATTCAAGAATTTTTCATGAGATCATTTTTTTTTTCATTTAAAATCAATTTTAGCATATACTTTAAAAACTGAGATGTCTGGACACTTTCTTGCTGCTGGCAAGCAATAGTAATCATTTTCATAATGAACTACTAATTACACAAAATATTTGAGTGATACTTTTAAAAGCAGATAATCTTTCTGATTTCTAAATGTTGAGTAGTCTAATGAGGCTTTAATAACCACACAAAGTTCACAGAGCAGGGTTGGGGCATCAGTGAAACAGAAAGGGGAAACAGAGTATGTGAGTTCACACGTGAGATGCACAGTGAGAAAAGATAGGAACATTTTCTCGGGACAGTAGTAGTGAAATGTCATGTTCCTGTAACACAAGATGAGGGGAATCACATTCCAATAACTCTTTTTGTCTGAATGCAAATACTTTTATGTGACATTTCTATCCTACAGAATGTATTTAATAGCCTTCTGCCAGAATGATGAGATTTTTTAAATTCAAAATAACCTTATGTGCCTTTTTCCTGTAGGAATCCTAAAAAGCTTTTTGGACTCCTGTCTTCTATAATCTCAGTTCCCTCTTTCCTGTAAAATGTATATTATACATCAGTACAATAGGTACATGCAGTATTTTCCAAAAATTTCTATTGGTTATTTTGTCTCACATGATTGTTTGTGTCTGTGTATTTTCATATACCCGTTTCCCCTTTTTTCTTAACTAAAATATTAATTTTTCTGTTGGAAAAACATTTTTCTTTGGATTTATTTTGCATGTTCTTAATTGATCAGATCAAGAGATTTAGTATAAAGTGCAACTAATTTCCTTTAGAATTTCTTTCATAGGAACAGTAATATGTTCTCATGGAGGAAATTTGTCTAGTGGTTTAGATTGAAAGTATTTGAATAAAAAAGATAGCAAGGGATAATAAATATCATACTACAGATTTTGTGCCTTTTCTTTAAAGCCATTTTTCAAAGAGAAGTGGTGTAACTATATTAAGCAGACCAACAGAAGCTGAACATTACATTTGCAAAGAAATTTTAAAAGTTTGCTAAATAGCTATTTTTTGTTTACTTTAGTGTTCACATTTTGACTTGAATATTTACAAATTTTGTTGTAAGTATGAATTTGCCTCAAGTTATTAAGGTTGCCATTTATAGAAACATTAGACAAAGCAGGTGATTTTTCTTACAGCATATGAGAACCTTCCTATAGTTCTGCCTGTTATTGTTCAGCTACTCAGGTTATCTCTCCTAGTCCCAGTACTTCTCTAAGTGACTATTAAGAAAGATTGTGTGTCTATTTACTTTCTACTCCTGCGATAAGAATGATGATGGTTGCTCATAACTATTATCAAATTCTTAATTGTGTGCCAAGTACGTTTTATCCAGTGTTTAATTTTCATTATCTCTTTGAAGCCCAAATCATTATTATTACAGATAATGAAATTAATACTTAGAGATGTTAAGTAACCTGTTAATATTACATAACTAGCAAACAAGAAGGATAAGAATTAAATTCAGGATTGTTGGACCCAGTGTTCATTCTTCAAACTGACATCTATTTCTTGCCCCTTTGCTTGAATTGAACAGTAAATTGTGACCCTGTGGTAGATATCAGTACCTTACCCAGTACTGACCTAACTTTTGTGATTATTCAAAATTGGTCCTTAACACTTTTCTCTAAATTATTTTAATAGGTTAAGCATACATTTGGTTTGAAGTCAAAACCGTAAAAAGGTGGATAACCTGAGAAGTCTTATTCCCACAACACTGAGGGGTTGACCTGTCTGAGCTTTCCTCTCCTCAGGCTCTTTGTTAGTAACTATAGTTGCTTATTTGCCTTTCCAATGTATCCTTTTGTAAATTTAAACGAAATTTAATATGTTACCTTTCTTCCACCTTAAACAAAATTTCCCAAAGGGGTGTGTGTGTGTGTGTGTGTGTGTGTGTGTGTGTGTGTGTATGCAGAAAAAAATATATATGCAAATGCACACACACACACACACACACACATATTCTCTTACGTTTTGCTTTTTTTTTACTTAAACCTTCACTAATCCTATAACAGTAATTGGAGATCATTATTTTTATTTCTTTGTGGTTATATTGTACTCTTTATTACCTAATGAAATTCCTCTAACAGTCCTTTTCCCACTACCACCAAAACTGTATACAGATATTTGTTTTATTAATTGGGTAGTATATTTCACTCATGAGAGTTATAGAATTCATCTCACATTTATTTGTAATTCTAGAGACAATATTATTTAAAGCAGATATCCTAAAGATATAGGAGGGTAGGTGAGTACTATTACTGAGAAAGAAGGACGTTAATTGATGTTAGAAAATGAATTTATTTAACTGCTGGTGTGGGAGACAAAAAGAAAAAAAATACCAAAAAAAATTTAGGTTGCCCATTAGGAACAAAGAGAGACAAGAATTTGAAGTCTTTTCTGTATTCATTAGGTGTGGCTGAATTATTTAATGTCTCTCAACTTCATTTCTTCCTTTGTAAAACTGGAAAAATAATATCAGAAGATCATTATAAGGATGAATGAGATGTAAATATAAATCTGAAGAGTTTGTAGCATATATAATAGACACACTAACTATAAGTTTCCTTTCTGCTCAATGGTATATTGTTGAAGTTATTATCACTAACATGAGTATTCTCTAATCCCATAAAATTATTTCCATCTTCCTCATTTCCTCTTTCTAATGGAGGGTTTAAGATGAAAATGACTTCTTTAGCATATATAAATGTGGTTTTCTTTTGCACTATTACATAGTTTCTGGCCTTCTGTTGGGTGTCATTCTTTTTCCTGTTGGGCTCCCAATGATTTTAGAAGAAGCATCTTAAATGATCAAGGCCACCCACTGTTTTTAATCAGAATGGCAGAGCTGCATGTATCTGAAAAAGCACTAAAGGATAGCTCCATGAAACGGCTGAATGCTAATTGGATTTGGGGATTAGAGTGGCATGAATAAGCTTTAGGACTTCATTCTCATATTTGGTGACTGAACATTGTGCTCTGGAAAGGCAAAGCAAATGACAGGCCTGGAACAAGAAAAATGACTGCACAACTATCAATCAGAATCCTGTCAAGACTTCAGCTCAGTGTAAGCAAATCTATTCCTAGACCAGTAAAAACAACTCCATCCACCTACTTGTCTATTTTAAGTAATATAGTACTGACAATGACAAATATCAGAATACTCTTTAGACAGCTTCGGCTGGCTATATGACCTCTGATCTGTGATTCATCTTATTGTTCATTTTCAATTTCTTCAGAACACTTGACAAAGGAATAACCAAAGAGATGACAGATAGACTCACATCTAATTTATAATGGAAACTAATAAGTGCTTTATGTTAAAGTTGAAGACAACCTCTGTGAGCCTTTCAGAAAAGTAGATTAAAGACTTTTTTTTAAATTATTTATACATACAAGCTGGGGTACAGGCCAGAGGTGTGGGGCGATGAGAGGGTTCACCAGAGACAGAGTGGGGAGCAGAACAGGCAGATCAGAAATACACTGCTGAGGGGAGCAGCGATCGAGGCAGGAGAGGTCTGCCGCACCATGTGGGATTGTCCCGGGCCGGGCGTCGAACTCGCATTGCGCGCTGCCGACAGCTCCACAGTGCAGCGCTCAATCGCTGTGCCACCAGGGAGGCCCAAGACTTATTTTTTTAAGATGCACCAATTAGTTTTTTTATTTATTTAAAATATGCTTATGACGATCAAAAAATGATGATGATTCTGTTCCCGTTGTCTCTCTCGAAAAACCGTTCCTTTTTTTTAGGCCTTTCCAAGTTAGTCTTACACACTCTTGCTGCCATAACCACCCCCGTGAGAGCCATCCTTTAATACTTAGCTGTTGCATTTTTTTACTTACATGCAACATCTAGTCTACTAGTGTTATCGTATAGTATACTATTAAAGAAATATGGTAAATGGTATGCAGAAAATCTGATTAGCCTTACTACCTTAGACTACCTAGTCTAATTTTACCATGAGACCTTGAGAAAACTATTTTTCACTGAACCTTAGTCTCAATAAGGGTGAATAACAAAAGAATAATATGAACTACCCAGGATTCATGTGACACTTAGGAGATTATATATATATATATATAAAGACCTTCGGCAAAGTACTGTAGAGAAATAGTACTGTAAAATTTTAGATGCTTTAAAAAATTTAATTTGAAGTTTCCATCACATCAAAGAATTCTCTGTAGTCTATTTTAAGTAAATTACCCTTATTACCTCTGGTGCACTTGACTTTTGTCATTATAGTTTTTCCTTTTCAAGAAAGTCATCAACATGAAATCATATAGTATATAATTTTTGGTTTTGGTTTTGTTGTTTCTTTTTTATGGCGCTCTTCACTTAGCATAATGCTTCCAAATGCACCATCATTGCATGTATCAGCAGTTTGTTCTTGTTCTGCTGTCATCACTATATTGATGTACCACCAGTCTTTTAACCTCTTGAATTGAATGTTATCATTTTTCAGTAATTATGAATGATGCCTCTTGGAACATTTGAATACCAGTTCTTGCATTCATAAACGTTTTCATTTCTTTAGGCAAGTACCTAAAGGTATGTAAAGAAAATATTTAAAACAATTATATTACTAATGAGGAAAGTTAAAGGAATGTACATAGAGGTAAGTTTTTCACATCTCATTTTTTTTTTAAAGATTTATTTATTTATGCATACAAGCTGGGGTACAGACCAGAGGTGTGGGGTGGCGAGAGGCTTCACCAGAGAGAGAGTGGGGAGCAGAGCAGGCAGATCAGAAATACACTGCTGAGGGGAGCAGCAGGCGAGGCAGGAGTGGTCTGCCGCACCATGTGGGATTCTCCTGGGCTGGGCGTCGAACTCCCATCGCTGCTGCTGACAGCTCCGCAGCGCAGTGCTTAACCGCTGCGCCACCAGGGAGGCCCCAGTTTTTCACATCTCATTGAAGTAGTAGGGTGGTGACCATTATTATAACAGTGCTAGATTATGATAACAGGTTTATGTCTACTATATGAAGGAAACACTACATCCTGTGTAAAGAGATATACTCAAAAATGCTAAAGATAAATACATATGAAATTTGAAATAATTTTCTCATAACAAGGAAAGGCAAGGAAAAAACCACAATGAAATATAAACAGAGAGAACAAATAGAAAAGAAGAAAATGTTGTGAATTAATTCTGTGAGTGTATACATGTTTTATATATAGAATGAGTAGCTTATCATATGCTTATTTAACATCTTTTGCCTATTTCTTAATTAAATTGTTTTATGTTTTGAAACATAAAACATATATGCATATATATATATTATTCCTTTATTTATAAAAGAATAATAGATAAGTTGAACTTCACCAAAATTAAAACTTTGACGTATACAATAGTCCTTATTAAGAGGAAGAAAGGACAAGCTAAACCTTTGCACAAAATATTTACAGAAAACATATCCAACAAATGACTAGTATACTAAAATATGTAGGGAATGCTCACAACTTAAAACAATTTAATTAAAATATAGGCAAAAGATGATAAATAAGTATATAATAAGCTGTTATATACATCATCACCCATTAGGGGAGTACAAATCATAATAAAAATAATGTCACTATTATCCCATTAGAATAACTAAACAATAACATAACAAAACAAAAAACAATAAAAACAGTGCCAATATCAGCTGCTTGAGAGGATGTGGAGAAATGCTTATCCTTTGCTGGTTGTATTTAAATTGGTAGAGTTGCTCTAAAGACAGTTTGGTAGTTTCTTAACTAATATGTCATGACTGGGCTTCCCTGATGGCACAATGGGTTAAGTGCAGCGCTGTGGAGCTGTCGGTGGCTGTGGCGCTAGTTTGATGCCCAGCCAGGGAGATTCCCACATGGCGCAGTAGACCTCTCCTGTCTCACACACTATCCCCCTCAGCAGTGTGTTTCAGTTGATCTGCCTGGTCTGTTCCCCACTCTGTCTCCGGTGAACTCTCTCACCACCCCACACCTCTGGCCTGCATGCCAGCTTTTATGCAAAAATAAATAAAAAATATTTTAAAAAATGCCATGACTTTAATACCTAGCAAATGCAATCCTGGGCATCTATCTGAGAGAAATAACACTATGTTAACTGAAAGACTGTATATAAATTCTTATAATAGCTTTAGTTATAATAGCCAAAGATTGTAAATAACCCAGAAACATCCTTCAACTGCTGAAACATTCATTAAACAAGCTGTAGTAGCCCCATGGGATAGAATAACATTCAGCTGTAAAAATAAAGTATTGATACATGCAAAACCTGGATGAATCTCCACAAAGTATTCTGATTAGAAAAAAAAGTAAATCTAGAAATGTTACATGTTGTATGATTCCATGTATCTGCTATTTTTGAAATGAAAAATGATAAAAGTGAAGAACAGATGAGTACTTGTCAGGAGTTGAGGAGAAAGTGGGGGCTACCCAGATTTGGCTTGACTATAAAAGGGCTGTGTGAGAGAGCCTGGCGGTGAAGGAACTATTCTATATGTTGACTGGATCAATGCAATCTTGTGCTAGATTTTTCTAAGATATCACCATTGAGCAAAAATGGGGAAAGAATATGTGTGATCTCTTTGTCCTATTTCTTACAGCTACATATGAATTGACAATTATCTCAAATATTTAATTTAAAAAATGTCTCCAGTGGTTGGCTGCACTGGGGTACTGTCATTTGTCTGCAGGCCCTCGGTGTCAGTGCCATAGAAAGGACTGTCCCTGATAAAATTGTAATGTGACTCGTTAGCGCAATGCCCCTAGGGTTTGGGCACGTCTTCATTCTTCTGCTACGCTTTTACCCATCAACTTTTGCCAGAATCTATAATATTGTAAGAGTGTTTGTTCTTATGTGTTTTCATAGAAATTTTCTGACCTTTGCTTCCTGTGAAGTTTGCAACAGGGAAGATCTTTATACAGTTGGCCAGAAATGTCATTAAGAGCAAAAAGAAAAAAATAAGAAAGATAAATGTTTCCCAAAATGATTTTCTGCTATAATTCAAACAAAACTACTTTGTAAATAAAACTTTTAGTTTATGAGATAAAAAATGCTAATACACTGTTTTCCTATCCATAGATATTTCATCTGTGGCAAAAGATTAAAAAATCCTCTTCCTTTCACATATATGAATATTGTACTTTTAAACAATATTCAGATACATTTGAATTTTCCTAAATTTTGAATATGAAATAAATGTATAACTCAATCCGGTGTTTCAGAAATAACCTTATTCATGACTTTTGAATGTACAATGACTGTATTTTGAGTTTATGATTCAATATTGGATTTTCTATTTTGGAATTTTAGCCTGGCAGAGCAGGCTTTAGCTATTTTGTATCACACTCTTCCTGTTATGTGATCTCTCCCACCTGTTTTTGATGCAAGTGTCCTTGAATTCATTCAGTTCTGAAGATACCTCTCTTCTCTTGTTGTTTTGCTGACAAAAGTATAGCAGTGACTAGACTGAATATAATTCAATATAATTTAATTTTGAGTTGAAATAAAGTTTATACCACATCTGCATGACAATATGTATGATTTTATAATCATATGTGTATATCTTCATATAAGATTTTAATGAACTACATAAGGATTCAGGATTTTAGAGTCAAAAAATGTTTTACCTAAGAATAAATCAAAAAACAAGCAAGAAAGTTAGAAACACAAAGACTGAAACCATTTCCTAGACATAGTTTGCCAGTCACTTTCTATAATTTTCTCAAGATCCTGAGAAGATATCTGAAGATAGTTTTAAAATGCCAATTAGTTATTTGCAAATATATTTTTTTTAATATTTTTCTTCTGAGACCCTCAAAGTCATGATAAAACGAGTATAAACTGCCAAGGGAAAATGACAAAAATCTATAAAAAACACTCATAATATTTAGCTGACTCTTTCTTGTTTTTTTCAATAGCAAGTGTATTGTTGTATATTGTTGAAGTATATTCCCTCTTATAGTCCATAAGATATGGGACATGTCGGTTAGATGCAACCAGAATCTTAGTTTAGGACAGCTGTATTCTAGGCGAAGAATGAGAACTTTACTTTTTTTTAAAGATTTTTTATTTATTTATACATACAAGACCGGGGGTGTAGGCCAGAGTTGTGAGGGGCAAGAGGATTCACCAGAGACAGAGTGGGGAGCAGAAAAGGTAGAGCTACTTAAATGCTCTGCTGTGGGGGGAGCAGCAGACAAAGGAACAGCAGGGGAAACAGGAGAGGTCTGCTGTGCAATGTGGGTTAGCTCACTGGGTGGGGATTGAACTCATGCCTCAGTGGCTGCTTATAGCTTGATAGATCTGAGAATTTGACCCCTGTGTCATTAGGTACACCCCGAGTACTTTACTTTTCAGGCAGTGGCATATTAATATGAGGAAGAGTCTTTCAACAAAAATATATAAAAATGTACTGTTGAGCTCACAAGAAATATGGAAAATCACCAAAGAGCAAAAAGATAAAATGGAGCTGACACAGAAAGCATGAAGAAAAAGAAGCCAGGTTGCCTTGGGGAAAATGTTACTGCCAGGAAATTAACCATCTGCAGTATACAATCATAATAATTTCTTATGATGACTAAAAAAATAGGTAACTAAAATTCTAATCAAAAATAGCATATTATTTTGAATATGGTTGAAATGTTAATCACTCTTTTATTAAATATAGACTATTAATGGGGATATGTATACTTTTACTTCTAGGATAACCACTTAAAGAATAGATTACAGAATACAAAGTATAAAGTAGTGTAGTACAAAAAAGAACATGAACTGAAGGGGACAAATAAAAAAAATAGTGAAAATTGAAAAAATTATTACAATATATTCTAGATTTATTGCATTTGGAAAAGTAGGGATCCAAAAGTGTTTTAACAATGAAATGCAATTAATGCATTTATAGTTTATAGTAACATATTCATGATGAAAAAAGCACTCAATAAAGCAACATAAATTTCATTAAAATTCTAAGTCAGAAAAAAAAATCCCTTGACTTGATTAAAAAAGTATTTAGTCAAAAATGTTTTGATATCTGCATTGTCTAAACAATATGAGTATTCTCTCTAAAAATTAAGAGGGCCTCCTTGGTGGTGCAAGGGGTTAAGTCTCACTCAGCACTATGAAGCTATCTGCAGTCAAGGCAGCTCCAAATTGATCCCATCTAAGGAGCAGATCCACATGGTGCAGCATATCTCGGCTGTTTTGCCTGCTGCTCCCCTCAGCAGTGTACTTCAGTCTACCTGTTCTGCTCCCCAGTCTGTCTCTGGTGAATCCTCTCACCACCCCCACCCCTCTGATCTACACCCCAGCTCTTGAGTGCATAAATAAATAAATCTTTTAAAAAATTAGGAATTCAACAAGGATGCCCATTGTCACTAATAAAAGAAAATATATTGAGGTGATATCGGTTTACAGTACAGTATGTGATTTAGAGGTACAGGATCACACCTCTCAGATATATGTCACCACACCACACTCACTACCAAGGCACCCATATTCCTCTACCAGAGTCCATTGGGCCACTCACTCCACACTTTGTTCATACCTTCCCTTTCTCTTCTAGTAGCCTTAATTCCACAGACAAATTTTCAGGGTTTGCTATTTGTTTGATTATACTGTACCTAAAAATAAATCTTAGAAAATATGTACAAAAACCTAGTAGAGAAAGCTATAAAATCATTGAAAAGTTATTATAGCTGATATAAGTAAAAGAAGCAATATTTCTTATTTATTCCTATGAAGAGCTAGTAGTATTGAGCAAAAATGCATTGTTTGCACCACACAAATTAGCTATTGGTTCAATTAAATTATAATAAAATCTCAGTGAGATTTCTCAAGAAAATGACAAGCTGTGTCTAAGTAGTTAATGAAAGATCTAAAGATTAAGATTAGCAAATTCTCCCTTCAAGGAAAAGAACAAGGTGGGAAATGTGTCCTATGAGATATTACTGATTTTTTAATAAAACTGTGTTAATTAAGGTAATATATAATTAGCAGAGGAATAAATAATTAAAATAATGAAATCTAGAACCAAGAAATAAACTTGTTGATTATACAAAGTAGGTTATATTATAGATGTAGAATTATGAATCAATAGGGAAAGATAGAAAAATCAATGAATTGTCTGGGTCAGTTGGATCTTCATAGAAAAATGAAACATTATATTCCTGCTATTTAGTTTCAAGCAAAAGAAGTTCCAAATGCATTGTAACTTAAAATGGGAAAGGTAGAGAGACACTTAGAAAATTCTTTAGATAATGGAAGAGGCTGTATTTGTGACCTTGTGCTGAGAAAAAATTTCCTGAACTAGCCACAAAATAATGTATGTAATAAAGAGAAATAAAAAGGTAGATTGATTACACTAAAATGAGGAACTTCTAATAATACAAATACATTAAGGAAATGAAAAGCAAGTGAAATAATGGAGATATTGGTAAACTCTTTTAACAAGGAATGACTCAATATCCTGAACATACAAGACCCTCTGTGAATCAATAAGAAAATAACAAAAAAATACACTAAAAACAGAAAAAAGTTAGAGACTTTTCAGAGAATAGGCAAAGGTGCTCAGCCTCATGCTACTCAGTTTAACACAATTAAATTACATTGGGGTAACTTTGCAATCTACCAATTCACCTAACTTTAATAAGACTAATGATAACAAATATTAGAATACATAATTGACCTGAAGAATTATATGTTCTTGAGAGTGTAAGTTAGCATAACTATATTTAGGAGGAAATATATAGAATTTGTGATTCTTATAAAACTATGACCCACATAGACCAGATTTTAGTGATTCTAGTCTACATTAATTTTTAAAGAAACTTGTGCTGTGCCCAAAGACATACATGGATCTGATTTTAGAAGCATTGTTTTTAAGAATACAATATTTAAGCCACTCAAATGTCTATCCATAAGAAAATGGCAAGTAAATTTTGGATACCATACATCAGTGAAAATGAATTAAAACTAGATACATTGATGCAAATAAATCCCATGAATATAATGCTGAGTATAAAGAGTAATTTCTAGGATACTCATTAGAATACAAATAATTTGAATAAATTCAAAATGATCTAGAAGTTATATATAACTTAAATTATATATATAATATACACATATATATGAATACATAAATGGGATATTACCCTATAATAAACTAAAGGAATGATAATCACACACAAATCCAGAGAGGCGCTATGCCTGGAGTAGCACACATGACAAGAGTGGGGCTCCCCCTTATTTCACTCAATATAAAACCTTTAGTGTTGAAACTATAGTGTTCATGATGTTAAAGATTTTAAATTGGTTGAGGTGGACAAAATAGTTTATTTGACTTTCCTGTTAAATTTTAATTTATGTATAGCCTTTCATACACATGGCATATTTCTTTTTAAGAAAGATTGATGTCTTTTAGTTCCTGATTTGGAGCCAGGATCAAATCTTTGAATCTATTTGGGCTACAATTTTGTCATATGAAAACTGAAGTTCCACACTAAACACTGGCATTCCTAGAATTTGCTTTCCCCCTCTTTCTTTAGGTTGTTCATAAACTTTGTTGAGAAATTTGGTTGCCACTTTTAATTAAATTAATTAAATAATGGCAAAAATACCTACATGTCCCCTTTCATTAACAATTCAATTGAGTCTTGTATAAACAGAACTTGTTATATATAGAAATGCCAACACATTAGTACTATAATAATTCTCTAATGTCAGCTAGCAAAATCAGATGAAGTAGGAAGAACTAAAGGAGATTTCAGACGTAAGAACAAATCATACTAGGAGGATGATTTAATATGTTCCAGAAGTTGAGCATGGATCTGAGGCATCAAGAGGGAGACAGGGGGATGGGTGAGATCAGGGTGGAAGAGAGAGCACAATGGACATGGGTGGAGAGCTGTGGGTGCTTCTCTGGTAGTGGGAGGGCGATGGTGACTACACCTCAGGGGGGATTCTATACTGTCAAAACACTAACAAAAATGTTAAGCAATGGTATTTCAATAGTATATATTGAATATATTATTCAATATTATTGAGTTATATATATATATATTGAGTTATATATATATATATATATTGAGTTATATATATATATATATTTATACACACACATATATTTCCTCATGCATGCTTTCAAGTATTTCAGACACTTAAAAATATCCTTTATTTTGGAGAGTATATTCCTTCATCCTTTACTTATATGGTGTAATGAATTAGAATTTTGGATACTTTCTAAATACATTTGTTAGAGTGATGATCTGTATCACCAGATCCAAATGATCCATATTTGGATAACCCTATCCTGATGTGTCTAAAATTTGTTACTTTAGTGATATGATCCATCAGCTCTTTTATTATTTCAAGTAATATTTCACATTCTTAATATTTCACATTCTTACTGGACTAGAATCTACCAGGCATCAAGAAGAACTGAAGATGAATCGAGATTTACAAAAACTTGAAGTCTTGAAATAATACCTGACCAAAAAGTTAAAAAGCAAAACAAATCACATTATTTCTGAAAAGAATGGCATATAAGAGTATTATGTCAGTAAACTATGGTAAATCTCATGAGCCTCTTTGTTCTTCTGCTTCTATCTTTACACTAACTGAGAATACATTTTCCCAACTTCTTTAGGGCTCTGTCCTTTCGGTTCTTTGTTCAAATATCACTTCTTTGGTGAGACATTCCCAGATCACCTTATTTAATTCACCCTCTAACACATAATCCCTTTATCACCTATCATTCTCTATTATGATTTCCTTATTATTGGCATATTTTTGTCTTATTCTCCCATACCCTTCCTTAGTAAATTTTCTCCAAAGTGGATAAAGAGTTTATTTTATTTCTTATACTTTTTTTATTCCTAATGATCAAAGTAAATGACAGTATGGACAATGAATAAATATTCTTGAATAAACACACTGTTTATTCATTCTATATGTGGCTTGGGGGGGTATATTCCTAAATTCAAAAACTTGCAAGTTTTTTTCAAGGTAGGGGAAAACATACTAATTTCTAAAAGGGGTGTTATCTTAATGTTCAGTATTTAACCCACTCACCAGTTCACTCAATCATTTTAAAGCCTTCTACTTTGAGTCAGTTATTGTGTTCAGCATTAAGGATTAAATGTGACTGAACACTATTCCTTTCTTTAAGGAATAAAAAAAGGAAAGGGATAGGATGGACTTTCCTAATCTAATTAATTGTGGCCACCATACAAAAGCTCATTATTCAAAATAATGATAAGCATATAGACTTGTTAAACATATAATTTAGAAGTGATAAGGATTAACCTAGAGGACTCTATAACATAACATAATATCACATATAAAAATGGCACCTAAAAATAACTATATTACATTTTAAGTAGAGTAAGATAAAATAGATATGCTCCCATTTTCCGATTAAAAACAAATCTCTGGATATTTTGTATTACAGTTGGAAATTAAATGTTATTTAATTGATAGAATAGAGCAGTGGAAAAAAAAACAGGAATAAAAAGTGTAATTAGAAAACAATGGATATTGAAACTACAGACTTGAGACAAAATATTAGCAGTGAGGCAGGCTGGAGTGGGTTGTAGAGAAACAATCCGAATATATCATAGAATGGATATTGGTGAGTGAGTTATAGCATTTTTTCTCTCTAGGTATATTCAGAGAAGTTTAGTATTTGCCGTTAGCTGATATAAAAAATACTAGTTTCTCAACAAAAATTAGTGTCCCTGAGGAAGACCCATAGGGTGAAACTGAGTCAAAATATAATCAGGGCAGAGCAAGTCCCATATTAGAGTAAAATATACTCAAACTCTTTATTCCAGAATATTGTGTACTGACGGCTCTGCTATTTTTTTAGAGTATATCTGATCCTCTCTCTCAACCACACATCTTTAAGGAAAACTTATTTTTTGACAGTGTCTGTTATTTTTTTTTGTAAACAAACTTACAAACCATAAAAGAAATCAGCCCCAAGTAATTATTAACATCAAATTTAATGAGAAAATATCAACTGCAACATATTTGAAAAAGGAAACCATTTGAAAGCAAAACAGCACAATAATAAATGGAACAACCTTATCTGGAACAGATAATACAAGGAAAAAGATAATTACTGTAAATAAAGCATTTAAAAATATTGTTAGTAAGATTTAAGAGAATGCTGCATCATAAACAAAAAGTCTCTGATGAAATAGGAACAAAGATCAGCAAGACTTCTCTGAAATTAAAATTATGATGTTACCATAGAAATTAAGTAATGCATTTTACATAGTTGAAGACCTGATATGAAATCTAAACAATGGATCCATTTTGGTCATAGGGAAGCATAACAGAGCAGTATAAGATCTGGTGTCCATTTACTAAACAGCTCAGCAAGAATAAAGAAAGGCATTTAGGTATTTTGAGAAAAAAATTATATAAGAATATCATACTCAAAATACTATGCAGATTAAGTACAGCATGGTTGAGCTGGGATTGAATATGTAAAAAAATAGAATTTACCTGGTAATTAGAATGTTCTCTTTCTAATGACACAAAATTAATCTTCCTTTACAGTTCTTCCCCTTAGAGACCAATCATACTACTTGGATAGGACGTAGGTTATATTATTTTGTCTATTGTTATAAATAATGCTAATTTGTTTTGTAATTTATGAATTAAAAAATAGGCAAAATACTGAAGTGTGTTCGTTAAGTTGTGCTAAGATACTAAGATAGACCAACAATTCTGAAACTTAGAGAAATTTATATCCTTGTTCACGGAATAGTCAGCTGAGGAATGTGTAAGTGTCTCAAGTTAGATTTCACACAGATCTCTTCCTTGTATTCTGGGCTTTATTTTTACTTCTAGTTGGCCAGATGTCTAGCTAAAACACTAATTAAAGAATAATCTCCTTTGCAGAATAAAAATTTAAAAGTAAAGGTAAAGTTAAGAAAATTTGGAAAATGGGAAGTTGAAGTGAAGAGAATGTAGGTCAAACACTTTTCGAGATGTCATGGAAAGGAGACAGTAGAAATTCTGACAATGAACATGAGTATTAGTTATAAAAGAAAACAAACTGGCACAACACAGCAAAATAACTCTTAGGCTCTGAAAAATATAGTGGTTGCCAGATGGGAGAGGTTATGGGTACAGGCTAACATACTGGCATTGGTGTTTTGGTGGAGGGAGGGGCAGTGAAGCAAGTGTACATGTTGAGGTGTGAAGTTATTCTCCTTAATTTTTTTTAAGATTTATTTATTTATGCATACAAGAACTGGGGTATAGAACAGAGGTATGGGTGGGGGGAAGTGAGAGGATTCACCAGAGACAGAGTGGGGAGCACAACAGGCAGATCTACTGAAATACACTGCTGAGGGGAGCAGCAGGTGAGAGAAGAGGTCTCCTGCACCATGTGGAAAGCTCCCTGGCGAGGGATCGAACTCTTGCTGTCTTGGCTGCAGATAGCTTCGTAGTGCTGAAGCTCAACCCTCTGCTCCACCAAGGAAGCCCTGTGCTCCCAAATTTATCTAGTTATGTAAATGAATGCATGGCAAATTGATAAAAATTCATTTAGAAAAGAAAGCATTTTTAATCAAATATTTACATTTATAAAATGACTATCAGAAGACTAAAGCTAGTATAACCAATAAAAATTTTGAGTATCTCTGTATGTTGGGGGGGAGGTGCATATATATTTCCTTTCATATTGGGAATAAATAAACATCGTGAAAAAAAGAAGCAGTGACTAAATAGAACAAAAATGACTAAAGTAATTCTGGCAGTTGTGTGAGAGTTTACTTTTTATTTTATACTCTGGATTTGAATATTTAAGCTAAGTGAATGTAACCATATTGGTCTGAAAGGTTTATTATAATCATACTTCAATAATTAAAAATAATGTTAAAACTGGACAGCTATATATCCATTAAAAATGGTCAATCTTGCAAAAGTTTTCTGTTTTATTTAAGTACCATACATAAAAATAAGAACAAATGTTATTTTCTTTCTAGTAAATAATTCATATAATACTTAAAAGTAACAGATATGAACATATACATTTAAAATTCAGAGTTACCTTTGTAAGAATGAAAGGTAACTCGAGTCTCACTTTTAGTAGAAAGCAAGAAATATAAAACCAATCCTTTCTTAGTTGATGGAATATTTTGTATTAGCAAATGTTGCGTGAGACCTCAATTAATTTTTCTCTTTTTTTTTTCTTTTCTAAAAAACCCAGGCAACTGGAAGAATAGTTCCATCTGCAAAGGGTTATAGAGTAATTAATACTAGAAAATCAATTCTTTATTTTTATATAATCCTCTGAAGTGAAATTTGATTAATAAGCAGCCTGGCATACTAATTTAAAAATAGATTTTAATCTCATACGTGTGTTCCATAAAAATGACTATTTTATGCAAAATACTGTAGTGCAGATGCTATAGAATAAACTAAGAGAAAAAGTCATTGTCATTAACCTTGTATCTTGTGAGATAGCAATAGAATATTTTACAACTGAAAAAGGCTTAGAAATTGCCCAATTTATCACCTTTATTTACAGACTTAAAAAATCAGGTCTAAGATATTTATTCTAGTAATACAAGTCTCTTAACTCTGAATCTAGTACTCTTTCCATTTCAGAGCACTTTCTTCCCTTCAATCTCTTTATCTTTTTTTTTTAAAGGTTTATTTATTTAAGCTGGGGTACAGGCAAGAGGCATGGGGCAGCGAGAAGGTTCACCAGAGACAGAATGGGGAGCAGAACAGGCAGATCAGAAATACACTGCTGAGGGGAGCAGCCGA
Organism: Scalopus aquaticus; assembly: GCA_004024925.1. Classification (NCBI taxonomy): domain Eukaryota; kingdom Metazoa; phylum Chordata; class Mammalia; order Eulipotyphla; family Talpidae; genus Scalopus; species Scalopus aquaticus. The sequence continues at coordinate 55,687 of PVIJ01006197.1, forward strand.
GAGGCAGGAGAGATCTGCCATGCCATGTGGGAATCTACCCAGCCGGGCATCAAACTCGCATCGCCGATGCTGACAGCAACACAGAGCAGCGCTTAACCGCTGAGCCACCAGGGGAGGCCCTCAATCTCTTTATCTTGATGATCTTTAAGAACCTGATCTTGAGTTATAATTACTACAATACATGAAAACACAGAATTTACTAATGGAGTCTTTGATCCTTCCATGTTTCCTTCAGGACTTTATGATGAGTATAGAATTAAAATATGTTAGGAAAGTGTACCTATATCACATTTATGATGTTTTAATGGTGATAAAATTTAACAGTAATTTAAATGCTCAAGTATAAGAGGCTAATTAGTGAGTGAAATTATGATATAGTTGGGCAAGGAAATGCTGTTCAACCAGTACCAGTGATAGTATAGCTGTATCTTTTCGGATATGAAAAAAAAATAAAACAACACAGTAAGTCTAAAAGCAGCTTAATAATTTCATGTAATCCCAAATAACTTTTTTCATTAATTCTGATTCCAGTTTTGTACATGCATATGGAAATTATTCCAGAGGGATATCATTATCATGATAAAATTAGTCATTTCCAGGTAGAGAAATTATGGGTAATTATATATTTTTTAATATTGAAGTGCTGTTTGGGTTTTCTTTAAATAGCTATATGTACAAAAATAAATAGAGCAATCTTGCCTTTAAACATAAAAATCACTTGTGTTTTAACAACAAAGGGACAGGTGCATTTAATGTGATGTCAGTCTGGACAACGAGAGCCCAGGAATGTAAAGCAATCTGTGATGGAAGAAGACTTAGGCAAGGGAATAGAGAAATTGGAGAATTCTAAGGCAATAACAAACTATTTTTTAAAATCTCATAATTTTCAATACATTTGATGCCAATTTCATTGATTGTCCATCTGTTTTATTAATTTGGATTTAGAAAAATCAAATAATCTGAAAGCGACTGTTGCATGTGACTAACAAGACTGAAAAAAGGATGGTGGATATTCAGTTATAATGTGATTAAGAATAACATGGTGGTAAGTTGTACTGTGATGGACAGATTAGACTTTTAGTGCTGAAGTTAATGTTGGATATACAAAGTTGATCTTTAATGATGCACACCTGAAACATAAAATGATATGCAAGTTTATTTAAATGGAAAAAAAGAATAAAATGAAATTAATAACAACAAAAAGAATGAAGTAACATTTACATAGGTCAATGGTTCAGAAGTCATTAATCTAATAACGTCTTTCAGCACATTCAAGCAAAACCATTATGCTAAACCAAACAACTGTGATAATAAGAAGAAAGCTAAGACCGTGGGTACTTCCGTCCTGCCTTTTCTTGGCTTTTCTCTAATTTCTGATTCTAAGTGAAACACATATAAAGCAATTTAGAATCTTCTCTACAGTTTTGTATGTGCTTGAACAGTGTGTCCTAGGCAAAGCTCTTGCTACATAATATTTGAAGTTTATTTTAATTTCTTATAATTCTCTTTATTTAAATGACTTTTCTCTTGAGCAACATTAACTTTGGAGGACATCCTTTCCTAATCTTCCTCAAAGCTCTGCCTATCAACAAAACACTAAGAGGATTTCCCTTGGTTGTAAATCTTTTCTGCCCATTCAGATAGATTATCAATGTCTTTATCCTCCTCCCAGAGTAGATGAATGAAAATCACAGTAATGCAGGTAAGGGCCAAAACAGGTGGCTGGCCGTCACAGGTTTGACTATAGCAACACTAGTCAGTTACAAAACTTATACTGCCAGGAAAATGAGCTTATTCTCTTGGTATTTTATTTTTCCTTTTGCAGTGAACACTACAGAAAATAAACTTGTAAGACAATCTGAGTTCATGAAATTGTCTAAACACACGTTTGTCATAAGTTTGTGTAGGTTGCAATGCAAAACACAAAACTTCCCACAGATATGGGTTAGTATTTATTTTGTTAATAATTCATTTACAACTCTTTGTGATCTCCTTAATTGTCGACTGCAAAGCCCTTGTGTACTTCTTTCCAGAATTTTTCTACAGTAGAGGTAGTTTGATTATGTGTGTCTCTACCCTCTGTTGTTAATTATTTCATGTTCTTCATTGTAAACTTGAGGATGGGAACACTTATTTAAAGCAACAGATGTTGAGGACCATACTGCTTTAGTTTATTTGCACATACTGATCTTTTTGGTTAAATTCTAATGCTGTTTCTGGCTTTGCTCACTCTTATGGTCCCTTTTTCATTATCTTCTTTCTTCTCTTCAGTTACTTTGTCTGAATTCATTGACTATATACAACCCCCTTCCACTTAAAAAGTGTAATGCTTGCATTTCTTGTTATCTGAATCTAATCTTGTTATTGAATATTTGTTGACTATTTTAATGATAGAGGTTTCTATGTGCCATTTTTTTAAAGCCATTCTCAGTCTCTGAAAACACCCAGTCAAAATTTCCCAAGTAATAAACACTGAAACATTGGTTTAAAACTCAAGAATGACTGTTGCATAATGTATAACATTAAACCCAATTTAACACCTGATTATTTAGCACATTGTGAGTTTACTAGTGCATGTGTGTGCAGTACATGATGATACTACCATCAGGTGTTAGATACTAATTTCCTTTTCCATATTAGTGGTAACTTAAAGAATGAACAGTATGTCGGAGATACAGGGAATAGAAACAACACTTAATAGAACAAAAACAAGAAACATCATGTAGTTTTAAAAAGAAACCATTGATGACTTCCTGATTGAAGTTTAATAATGGTGCAAAGAAAGGTGGAAGGTGCAGTCCCTGCTACTTGCTGAAGGGGCGGGAGGAGCAAGAGGGCCCTGGGGAGGGGAGAGAGCAGCAGCACGTTAAATGCATGAGGTTTGGTCATGTCCAACGACAGAGAGCCAGTCACATTTTTCTCCTATTGGATCCTTGACTCTTGAAATGAATATTTTAAGACTATCAACTGATTCAATAAACACAAGAGGAGACTTAAAACTCAATTTCACTGGTGTGTTTACTTTGTGTAATGTAACTGGTGGTCATATAAGACTATGTGATGCTCATATTTGTGTCATGATTCACACACTTGCAAATTTATTTTTATCTGCTGAATGTAAAATTTATTTAAAGATTTGCGTCAAATGTTCGCACTTTTTCTTTTACAAGTTACACCCATAGTTGAGTAAATTCCTTCCCATAATTCTTTATTGTTACAGACAAGCCTTTCTTCAACATTTTCACTGTACACAGTTATAAATGTTTCCTCTGTACTAGCCCTAAGGTGCCAGTTTGGTTGGCTCTTTTCATAAAAATCTTGGAAATTTAGCCAAATCTATATAACAGTGTCTTTTATTCATACTTCATTTATTATTAGGGATGAGATCCATTTTGTTTCCCAGCTGATCATTTTGAGTGCCTACTTGCTATTAGGACCATTTAATTCATCTTTCATCAGAGCAAAGTCATCTACATTAGCAATCCCCTCCAAACACTGCTTCAGCAACATCATGAAATTTGTCTTCAAGGCTGCCTGCAGCAGTGGTAATGGGAGACATGGAGATCACTTTATATTATCTCATAATCCACAATCTTAAAGGATACACTCTAGAGCATCCAAAGATGCTCAGAAATGCCCTAGAAAGGTCAAAATATTCCTTCTCAAATTCTTCTTGAAATTTTTATGAATAATAACAGAAAGTGTTTACCTTAGCATGGGATGCTTCCTTTTCCTTTGGGAATTAACCTTTAGATTTATTGAGGAATTGATGCTGAGTCTTTGCTCTCCCTGTTCTGTTTCCAGGCAGTGGCCAAGTACAATGGTGGTGGGGAATGGGCAGTGTTTGCCCAGGAGCTGCTCAGTGGCCTGCTGGAGACTTTCTTAGAGCACTATTGTGTCTGAGATTTTACTCCCTCACCTTTCTTCTCTCCCACTCTCATAGCAGTAGGACTGAAGGACCTCATTGCCTATATCTACTTCTGCTCCCCACTCTCCTCCTCAGATACTTCTTCACTATCCTCTATATATTTCTCAGAGGTCCTGAACTAACATACCATTGAACAAAAAATAAACTTTACAAAATCTGTCAATCCATGAGTGATTCATGATACCCACCCCTCCAAATAAATATCCAAATCCTCACCCCTGAAGCTTATGAAAGTGAACTCATTTAGGAAAAGAGTCTTTGAAATATAATTAAGTTAAAATCTCAAGGTGAGCTCTGTCCAATGATCACCATCAGAATAAAAGACAGAAGGTTAAACATAAACACAGGAGGTCATGAGTTGACAGGAGCAGAGGTTGGTGTGATGGGCTGATAATGTAAGGATTGGCCAGGATATCCAAAACTAAGAAAAAGGCATGAAACAGAATCTTCCTCAGAGCTCTGGGAGGGGTCAATCCCAAGGATACCTTGATTTAAAATCTCTGTCCTCAAGAACCATGAGAGAATTTCTTTTTTTTTTCCCCCCACTGGTTTATTGTAGTTTTTTACAGCAGTCCTAAGAAAATAATTAGCAGTGTTCATTTCCCTTTGGCAATTTTGAATTCTGGCAGTTTTATTTTTCTTCATGATTGAGAATTTTCTTTATAATAGAAGCACATTGCTCAGTGGGTCCCTGATATTCACTAGGGAGAAATTCACTGGGAGGCTGCTGCAGCCTCACTCATTAGAAATTTCTCCTCCCTCTTGTTTAAATTGTGCAACGTTGCCTGCTACTTAATTCCAACCAACTCAGGCTTGTTTTGTGACTAACCCCCTTTGCAAAATCATTATCCTATCCCATTTCTTTCTTTTTTAGATCTGCAAAGATATTTAAATAATGTGAGACTAGCTTTGATCCTATTGGGTGAATGGCTGACCTATAGCCAAGGTGCATCAGTAATACCTTCGCTCAGAAAAACCTACACGTTTAGCTGCATTTTAGTAGGTTTTGACAAATTATGACATAGTCTGTTGGAAGTTGTGAGAGCAAATATTCCAATGTAAGAATGTAGATTATAAGGAATAGCATTCCAGAGGGCTATCTATAGGTCATCTAACAGTCAAGTCTGGAAGCAAATCTCAGTTGCCTCTAATTACATGTGTAATTGGAGCCCTCTTTTTCACATTAAAGCATTCACAGCCTCTAGAGGATGGTAAAGATGAGTAGGAACATAGAGCCACTGGACAATTACGGCACATTTCCCTGAGCACTGTTTTGAATACATGGTCTGGGGATAATACTTTGGAGTTTTATGTTCTTTAAAGTATGTATGTCAGCAGAATAAATAAACTGTGTATTTTCCAGGTCACCCAATATTGTGTTTGTTGGTAAATGTACAGACTAAAAAAAATTTATCATCAAAAACTATTTGGAAATTTGGTAATTTTGTATTGTCTTAAAGCAGCATATTATGAGCATTGTGACTAGAGAATGCACTATTGTTGCCAGAATGTCTGGTTTCTCAGTGTTTTGCAACCCACATAAGAACTTAAAAAAAATGAAAGTGTCCTCTTTTGAACTAGTGTGGGTTTATAAATTTTTAATAATGTAAACATTCAAAATTATAGCTGATAGTTGCATTTCATTAAATATTTTGATTCAAATACATGAAGAGACTGCAGTTCATTCTGCTGCCCATAAAGTGAATTTCCCATAACACAAAATTAAAATTGATAATTAGATATAACTTTCAGGAGAAAACATTGTTCATTAGATTCTGTTGTTGGTTCAAAAAGGAAGTTCATTCTGGATTCCTTGGTGGTGATGGACATTTGAAGAGGTTTGATCCTGTATCTCTGCATCATAACATTGTAAAATGTTATGTTACCTCGGTAAAATAAATAAATAAATAAATAAATAAATAAATAGTTAAAAGGATCTAGTGAAAATGCAAAAAAAAAAAAGAAAATGAAGAATAATCTGAAATAAAGAAATAAATAAATAATCTGAAAAAAAGTTTCCTAGATCCCAGGGTAACTATTACAGCATAGGTAATAATAAGAATTTCCAGTTAATTAATATTTTCCTGTGTGCCAGTTACTAATCCCAGCACAAACACAAGAAAGATTATTATTACCCACACTTGCAAATAGCAATAATAGAATTACAAAGAGTGAATGGTAATTAAACAGTTAAACATCAGTATATTTTAATTAAAAAAGTAGATCTTTCTGGGAAAATATGGTGACTGCAACTTGTGAAACCTTTCCTCGACAAATCTAATAAATGACTGAAAAATCACTTTAAAGAGAAAATAAACTAGAGAATAAATAAATAGATTTTAAGCCTGCCAGGTGTGAAAAAATATGTAACTTAAATCATAATAGTTTGGAAGTATCATCAAGAAGAGCAGGCCTGAAGCCTCCCTGGTGGAACAACGGGTTAAGCCTTAGCCTATAAAGCTATTCAGAGCCATTGCAGCACGAGTTTGACCTGGCCAGGGAGCTTCCCACATGGCGCGGCAGACCTCTCCTGCTGCGCGCTGCTCCCCTCAGCAGTGTATTTCAGCCAATCTGGCTGTTCTGCTCCCCACTCTGTCTCTGGTGAATACTCTCACCGTCCCCCCACCCCTGGCCTATACCCCAGCTTTTATGTGTAAATAAACAAATCTTTAAAAAAGAAAAAAAAAGAAGAGCAGGCCACAGAATCATCTCACTATCATTTAACCTGCCCAAAATGAGTGAGGTGAGCTTGTGCTGGGACAGGAGCTCTTCATCAGTCAGGAAGAGAGGAGCAGGCAAGCAGAGTGAGGATGCGAGGCTTAGGAGATCTCTCCTGAGAAATAATGTCCATCTCTAATAACAATGGCTCTGCATAGAGCTGGAGTGCAAGCATTTTCTAGTTAATCATTCTCCACATAAGGAAATAGGCTGAAAAGACAGTTATTATCAAGAGATAAATATGTCTATGCAGAATAAGTTGATTAGCAGAGGAAAGAGGAAAAAAGAAGAATGTGGAGAAAAAAGACAAGGACCACTGAAGTACTTTTCACAAACATGAGAACTACAGTTAGAAAACAATTACAAATTTCTCTTTTCCCCAGGCCTCCCAGGTGCCTGGTACAAGTCCAGGGCATAGAGATAGGCGTGGCTTCTTCACGTGTCTCTCTGCGCCACTGCCTCCCTCTGTCCTGGCCCTTTGTGGAAGCAGAAGAATATCGTTTACGATAATGCCCTCAATGTATATTTGATTTTACACAAATTGTGACCAGTGTTAAGTAATAAAGCACATTAAATGTTTTTATTTTTAATTATTGGGAAAAAAATTCTCTTTTCCATATCCCCTTGTGGCTGGTACAAAGACAGGAGAGAATTGTGTGAAGCTCTGAAAACTACAATAATTACAAGACATGAAGTAGACACGATTCTAGTGACTTTCCCTTTTTTCACATTAATTTCCAATACTTCCCTCTCCACTGAATCACTTCCATCAGCATGCTTTTTTCTCTTAAAAATATCTTCTTGAGTACATTTCTTGAAGTCCTAATACAGTTCAAATTTGTGGCTTCCATTACAGCAAATCTTTTCATATGAGTTCCCCATATTTGCTGCCTGCCATTCCTCCCATCTTATTTTCTCTTAATTCACTCTGATTGGACTTTTGTCCCAACCACTAACCTGAAATAACTCTTGACGGGGACATGAATGATTTTCTTCTTGCGAAATCCAACAATCAGTTTCTTCTTACCCTGCTTAGCATTATGTCACACTTTGCTTTCATGTCACATAGCTTCTTCTGTTTTTTCTTTACTACCTCACTAAATACTCATTCTTGGTGTCCTTGCAGATGTCCCCTCTTTTTTCTGACGTGAGTGGTCCAGTGGTTCAGAGTGGTCCAGTTCTCAGTCCTTGGTCTCTTCTCTATGTTCATTCACATATGATACCCAGTTACATGGCTTTAAATATCACTTATAAACAAATAACAATCAAATTTACTTCCACAGCCCAGACCCACTCCTGAATTCCGTGGACATCTATAATTTCTTAATGTCTACACTTGGATGTGTCATGGATTTCTCAAACATAAAATGCCTGAAAGTAAAATTGAGAGCTCTACATCCTGAACTTGTTCCATGTGTTGTTTTTCTGTTCTTCTCTGTGAAGGCTTCTTCCCTCCAATTATTAAAAAACAAAACCTTAGGGTCATTCTTGTTTCTTCCCTTTCATAATCCAGATCCAATCCATCAGGAAATCCTTTTAGTTCTACTTTGCAAATGATCCATTTTTCTCCCCCATTCCTAACACCTTCATGCAAAATCATCACTTCTATAGACAGAATTAATGAAATAAATCCGTAATTATTTTCCTGATTTTGCCCTTGTGTTCTATAGTCTATTTTCAAATAATAGAGCGCTCATTTAAAGAAAAGTGGTAGATTCACAGGAACTTACAAAAAGCTGTGTGTAGGGCTCCAAGTGCCAGTTTCTCCAATGGAGACAACTTGCGTAACTACAGCTTGTCAAGTACTCTCAAAACCAGAAAATAGAAGGTGGTATAAAGAATAAAACTTGTTCAGAATTCATCAGTCTTATAAAAATAGAGTGCTGCTTTTATTTATTTTTTTTCACTTGAGCAGCTTTTTAAATTTTTTAATAGCTTTATTGAGTTAATATTGGCTCACATTGTTGTTTAAATCAGATTCAAAGATTTACCCTACCTAATGTCACCTTTTCAGAGGTTCACTCTAACCTTGGTAATTAAAATAACAAATGGTGTAGGGCGTGGGACACATGCACTTATATAAGTGCAAAAATACAACCTCAATATTAAAATTAAAATGAACAATATTCTGTAAATGGATAAGCTCCCTTACCTTGGACTTTTTTCCTCCATAATTGAAAACTTATAGTATACTGCCTTTATTTATTGTATTTATTTTCTATATTCCTGCACTGGACTATAAACTATATAAAGGCAAATATTTTGTTTTGTGAAATATTATTTTCTAAGCCCTTAGAACAATACTCGTTCTAAACTCAATACATAGTGAACTGTGGGTGTTTTAGTAGTAGGTCTCGTGTGGTAACAACACCTAAAGAGAGAGATCCTATATCTCTAAGATACAATGATGTATAGTAATGAACTTTAATTAAAAAAAAAAATGAGTAGTCCTTATGGTGGGGCTTTTGTTTCTGATCTCTGTATTCATCTTCAAACACCTAGTCATACGTCCTAAAGTATATGAAATTCCATGTTGACAATTCACTCATTACTGCTCATAAAAGTCAAATAGTAGCCTCTCTTCCTCACTCACTTTTATCATGTCATGTGGGATGTTTGCAATTATAATGGTGGGAGTGCTTACAAAGTCTAAAGCAACAAATACTGCAGCTTAGTATACTGCACCTTCAACATTTGTTAAAAATGTATCAGAACACCAATTTCTACACCTGTCAATTTAGTCAATGATTGCAATTCTTAATTAAAATTATGTTTTTAATATAAATTTTTAGTTATAGTATAGATGAGTGACCAACACAAGTATCTATTAATTAATTTTCTACATAGTAAAATCTGTATAAAATGTGAATTCTTTCACAAGCTTGTAGTACAGTGGCTGGCTGGCACCGTTTTGCTGACCAAATTATTAAGATAGTTTGTCTAACCCAAAGAGTCAGTCTTCAAAAATGTTTACCAAGACATTGCACACATCAGCAAACTAAATGTAGATAAATGAAGAAGGAGAAACTCTAAATGCAAGGAGGTGTTCTAAGGATTAGTAGTTTAAGAAGATAGTCAGCAAATAATGTTTAGCAAAAGGAGAAAGGAAATTTTCTTACCATCTCAAAGGAACAGCTATTCTGGAATTAAAGATTTTTTTTTCCCCCCATATAGTTACTAAGTGTGTGGTGTGGGTTTCTTGGAGATATTTTCACCATCAACTTTTTTGTTAACAATGAGCCCAAGAGCTTAGCAGGAACATGTAGAGAGAAAACTTGCTTCAGAACAGCTTAAGAGCTTTATTTTTACAAGCTCATCTTAGTATAGCCGCATCATTAGAATATTCTTCATAGAATGTTTTTAAAAACCAGGTGTATAGATTTCAATTAGCATATAAACTGCTACAACGTGACTTATTATTTTTAACAATAGTTTCCTAATTTTTTCAACATCTTTGTACTTTTATTATTATTCTCACACAAGTAGATATGAACTTCTGACTTTCGGTGACCAGTTCTCCAAAAGTCTTATTCTATGGTGCTAGAGGTGTTTCTTTTCTGCTGTTGACTACAATTTAATTAGAACACCTTTTATATCAACTGGGGAGTTGTACTGACAGCAATATCAATTTCTAGGGCTTCAGGACTTCAAAAATACTATTTTTGCTATTGTGACCTGAGATGAGGATAAATAGATTTTTAAAGAAAATGTACTAATAAATTTGTTTTCTTACTAGAGGCCCCTTGTGCAACACCCAGTCATAGGTAGGAAAATGTAACAAGAAATTATTTTCTGATTAACTCTGACTTCTTTGTGCATTTCTTTAAGGATGAGAGCAGTGATTCATTCAAACTTAGCTGCATGTAAGAATTACATGAAGAACTTTTTAAAAATGCCCATGCTAGTTCTTTTTTTTTAAAGATTTTTTAATTTATGCATACAAGCTGGGGTACAGGCCAGAGGTGTGGGGCAGCCAAAGGGTTCACCAGAGACAGAGTGGGGAGCAGAACAGGCAGATCAGAAATACACTGCTGAGGAGAGCAGCGGGCGAGGCAGGAGAGGTCTGCCATGCCATGTGGGAATCTCCCCTGCCGGTTGTCGAACTTGCGTCACCACTGCCTGCCATCAGCTCCACAGCGCAGGGCTTAACCACTGCACCACCAGGGAGGCCCCTAAAAAAAACCCCAAAAAACAAAAAAAAGCCATGTTAGTTCTAACCCCGTCCAACTCAATTGGTGTCACTATGTTTCGGACCCAGGCACCAGTATATTTTGAAAGTTACCCAGGGGATCCTACAATGGATCCAGGTTTCTGTAACATTGAATGAGAGACAAAACTCTTGGATTTAGAAAAAGATATAAGCTCTTTTGCTAATTTTAAATCCATTTACCTAAGGGAAACTATAATTACACTGGTCAACAATTTTTTACAAAAGTCATGTTACTGAAATAAAATTAGTCATTTCCTATCAACCTGTATGTGCTCAACATGAATATGATAGCCAAATTCTAATTTTGGCTCTAGCTTTTTTGTAATCTGCAATAAATAGATGTTTACATCATGAAATGCATGCCAATAGTAATAGGCCTACGGTTAATACCTGTAAAAAATCAAGTCATAGACTACTTATTAGAATTCTTTGCTTATCTCTTGTACAGCTGTTCAGGAGCATCTCTGGGGAGTGTCCAGCAGCAGTCAGCCAGCATTGTAGTGGACCATTTTCCCTGGTATCTTTGTTCTATTGATGCAATTTCTTTTTTTTTTTTTTTAATAATTTGATGATGCGATTTCTTGATGAAAACATTCGCTATGTTCATCATTAACCATACCACAGTTTTCAGGGAAGAAATCCAGATGGGAATGAAGGAAGTGGATCTTTAGAGACCTATTGCAGCCAAGATTCTGATACTGCATCAGCATGTCTTCTACCTGTTCCTTGTAGTTTTCTGCCCTAACATTCCCAAGAAAGTTTGTAGACACTTGGCGAAAAGCATTCCATGCTTGTTTCACATCACCCTGCAGCAAGTTGTTGAACCAGTCATCTCAATGCAGACAGAATGTTTGGGTAGACTCTTCTTGACTTCTTTTGCTTTGTTATTCTGCTGGAAAGAGGAGGAACCAAGCAGAAGCAACAGTCCTTTATGTGGTTGCTTGGCTCTCTCCACACCATGGGGACTGCAAATGGCATTGATGGTCTTTTGCCAATTAACCACTGTGAAGGCTGTGTTGTACATGTAGCACAGAATATATGCAGGGCCCAAGGCTTGTGGGTCACCAACCTTGCATCCGAAGTAAACAGGATAAGCCTTCTTCACTTGAGAAGTGATACTTTTTTTCTGGTTGGCAAAATCACTTCCCCACAAGTAGAGCAGAAATGTCCATGCTATTAACGCACTTTCGAGGCATGACTGTTCTGTATTGTGCCTAAATGGATAAAATCATAACAACAGTTCTATGGAACAGTAGCTTCAACTGTCTCGCACAGAGTTTGAAATAGTTTCAAAACTCAACCTTTCCGACAGGGCTTTCTATAGTACACTGATGATGTCAGCTTACTTCAGCAGCTGCCTGGCAGTAGTAACACATTGCATCAGTAAATGATGCAATCAACTCTGGATGATGTGTGCATGATGGTATTATGCAATGCAATGCAATATTACATCATTCGCGGCTGATTTAGGATGTTGTTGCAGTCCTACTGGATAAATTTACATGGTGAAACATATAAAATGAATTATATGAAATATCTTCAAAACAAGAGCTAATAAAAAATTCTCAGGGGTATATTCATGTGCAGCACACCAAGATACTACAGATTAGGGCTTTTTTAAGTCAGTTATGATCTCACTGTTGACCAGTTTTATCAAATTTGACCTTGTGCCAATTACTAACTTTTATATGCATATTCATTTTTGTTCACTATTTAAGTTAGATCATTCTTCTCTCTAAACAGTCAAAGCCACACAGCCCATCTTCTCCAGGTTTAAAACAGACATTGTAAACATGCTTCTGGCAGGAGACAGGAAAATATTTCTTCCCATGCCTATCCTTTGTGATAAGCAGAAAACGCTGTGTGGGTGGGCCTAGGTTTTGAAGGAAACTTTTGAAAGCACTGAATTGAGAGAAGCAAAAGATGACTTTTTTTGTGAGTCCATTTAACATTAAAGACATAGTGAGGCCTTACTAAGAGCTCTTACATTTTTTTTGACACCCAACGTCATCACTGAAACAGGAGCCATGCACTGTCTACTCCACCAAATAAGGAATCAGATTATGAACCTATAGTCAGGTGCTCAACTTATTACTTATAAAAATGACAAATAATTTTATAAGTTGCATAGTCTTGATGTTAATAGTGAAGCATGATAATCTTTTCATAGCAGCAATGACCACTATTTGGATGGTAAAACTATTAATCTACAAGCTAAAAAAATATAGCCACTTTAGAACAAACATGAACAAGTTTTCTCATGAGGCATAATGAGAATGTGTCATTTGAAGGCTTTTTCACTTCTGTTCAATAGTGCTCTCTCTTATCTATATGCTTTTACTTTATAATGCAGCATAAACAATTTTATTATTCTTTAAGATGCATTCTGATAATACCATATCAAATACATATGTGCAAAATTTATGTATATTTTAATGTTTTAAAAAACAGTTATATATTTTAATTGTATATGTATAAATTCTAATATTTACTAATTCTATTACAAAACACAAACATAAAGTGTAACACTTTAATATAAAAATATTCAGATGACAGACATTTTTCCAAAGGAGACATACAGATGGCCAGCAGGCACATGAAAAGATGTTCAGGATCACTTATTTCAGAAATGCAAATCAAAACCACAGTGAGATACCACCTTACTCCTGTGAGAATGGCAAATATATGTAAAAAAAAATCAACAGAAACAACAAATGTTGGTGAAGGTTTTGAGAAAAAGGAAACTTCACATATTGTTTTGAATCTAGACTGGTCCAGCCTTCATGGAAAATAGTATGAACGTTCCTGAATATGTTAAAAATAGATTTACCATATGATCCAGCAATTCCACTGCTCAGTATCCATCCAAAAAAAAACAAAAGCAGTATTTTGAAAGGATTTAACACTCTTATGTTCATTGCAGCACTGGCTACAATAGCCAATCTATGCAAACAACCTAAATGCCCATCAACAGATCCGTGCATTTGGAGGATATGACACACACGCACACACACACACAAACAGAATACTACTAACCTACAAAAATAAAGGAATCTTGTCATTTGTGACAGTATGCATGGAACTGGAGGGGATTATGCTAAGTGAAACAAGGCAGAAGGAGAAAGACAAATTCTGGATTATTTCACTAATGTGGAATCTGGAGAAAACAAACACTCAAGAACAACAAAAAACACAACACAAAAGAACTGACAAAACTAGACCAAAATAAACCTTATACCAAATACCAAAATATCTAAACCTAGACCAAAATATCCCCTCCCCTCTAGAAAGGGGAGAGAAGTGGGGCTGGAAACAAAAGTGGGAGGGAGCACAATGGTCTATGCTAAAGGGCTGTGGGTGCTTGGATAGTGGGGATGGTGTGATAATATACAGGTATATTCCCCTAAATCATATAAAGAGGTGTAAATTGATATTACCTCAATAAAAGGGAAAATAATAGTAATAAAAATGTCCATATGATTTTAACATTTTTTTTGGTATTTTTTTTTTTTTTATAAAACATAGTCTACATCTGAATTTGAGTTGGGAATAAATAAATTGAATATTGCCATGTAATGGAAAAAAAGTATAGTAAAAAAATTACCTGAACTAATTTAACAGAAGTGATGAGCTCCAAGTAGATGCTTTGGTTATAGTGGGAATTTGTATTTATTCCACCCCCACCCCCCAAAAGAAAAGAGAACAGATTTGCGTTATGTACACGAGTTTGGATCACTGCTTGAGCCCTTTGTTAGTTGTGTGATTTTGAATAAGTAATGATTACATTAATCTTGATTTCTTCATGTGGCAAGTGGGGAGAAAGTTTGATAAAATCATAAGGTATTTGTGAGTTCTAGATGACATAATATAAAACTCTGTATGTCAGCAGCAGCGACATGAGTTTGACGCCCGGCTGGGGAGATTTCCACATGGCGTGGCAGACCTCTCCTGCCTCGCCCAAGGCTCCCCTCAACAGTGTATTTCTGATCTGCCTGTTCTGCTCCCCATTCAGTCTCTGGTGAACTTTCTCGCTGCCCCATGCCTCTGGCCTGTACCCCGGCTTAAATAAATAAACCTTTAATATATATATATATAAAACTCTGCAAAGTATAAAACACTACACATACGACTTTTAGTTGTGTCACTAGGACCCAATGAATAAAGCAGGTAAAGATACTAAGACAGCTATTGAGGAAATTTTCAGGGAGGCTAATTGCTATCTACTAAAACTGAAGGAGGTCTTCAGAGGCTTGGCGAACAAGGTGACAGGTAAACTTTGGCATTATGCTGGAATGATATTTGACATTGAAGAGAAACCTGGTCAAAAAGAACATGAGCAGCAAAGGAAGATCTCTAACACCATGGGATATCTTGGGAATTAAATGATTGGATTTTGAATTATATGAAGGAAGGCATAGAAAATAATTATTGATAGGGAGATTTGGATCATATTTTTATACACTTACGATGCCAAGAGGAGGATTTTGTGCTTCAATACAAAAACAACAGGAATATGTTAAACAATGAAGATATGTTTAAAGTCATGTTTAGGATGGAACAAAGGAACAGGAAATCACTGGCAGCAGGGAGTTTGCTAGACATCTATTGAAAGGTCTGTATCACTATTCCAATTTTATGTGTCAGAAATCTGAGCCACAGAGAGGTTAAAAATATGCTCAGCGACAATCAGCCAAAAATTCTAAAGCCAGGATTCAAATCCAAATCTATCTGTCTTCAAATCTTTCCATTACTCCATGGAGCTTTTGTGATTAATCTGACAAGTGTGTGTTGAGTATTTTGTAATAAAGAGGCAAAGAGGCAGTGAAATCACAAGGAAGCCCTCTCAAGATGTGACCACACCTAAAGAAACATGAGGTAAACTAGAGGTATTTCGTTTTAAATGTAGCATTTTTAAGAATCCATTAACGTGATTCTTCTTTTTTCTAAACATGACATAACACACTTTTTGATTTTTCAGTAATTTTTTGGTTTTAGGATTATGTAAAAGTAATATTTTTCTTGCAAATATTATTAAAAAATTCGAAAGGATTAATATTTTCCTTGAAAATATTGTGAAAATTTGGAATATTCCTAAATATACATTCCTAAAATGTAGCTAGTTTAACTCTTACAGTATTGACCTGTACACATGAGAGGGTGCAAAGGGAGCAGGCACTTTAGGGGGCCTCTGGAATGACTCAAGCCCTAGAATAGGTGCTAGAAAAGCAGGCATAGAAGAAAAATCTACACTATCAGTCCTTATATACAGTTTTTCTGTTTGTTCCAGCACGTAAAAAAGGTGTTTGCTTAAAAAAAAAAAAGGACACCTACTTCCAGGCAAATACTGTCTCCGTTGCTAGAACTTCCGATTGTGATGGATAAAACAATCTAAAGTGACCTCCTTATCTCTGTTGTAGTTGTTAATATTAAATTACATCATGATAAGAGATATGCTAGACAAAGGATACTAATTGGTAGCTAATGCTGCTTTCTAAATCTCCTGCTCTTTCACTCTGCAAGCATCAATAACTCTGGAAGCATTCCTGTGTTTCAGAATTGCCCTAAGTTTCTGCCCTCCTTTGCTTTCTAGGACATCCAATATCTTGTGTTGAGAATCTGTGCTGATCTCTTATCCTAAGGAATAAAACAGCTGTTTAGACCTGGCTTTCTAGCACTTTACTGGCCGGTCTTCCAGGACACCAGACTTTTGTCCCATTGAAATATGTATTAACTGTGAATAGATCTCCCAGCTCACAGCTGCCTGCTTCCTGGCTTCCTGCCTGGATTTCTCAGCATTGCTCAGCCCAGAATCTGTCACTGTGCTCTCTTACTTGACACTCTAATATAACCTGAAATGTGACTGAGACTATGTCGTTTACTCACTTTCTGTCTGTTCATTCAGGTGTCACTCCTCTGGTGTCTATTACTAGAGGGAAGGTCAGATCCAGCCATGCAACCTTTCTCCTCTCCTCTGCCTTAAAGTCATTTTGAGGCAGTAACATAATCAAAAAGATAGAAATGTTTATAGTGATGTGTCATAGGAAGAAATCAGGAAAAGTAGCTGAATTAAAAAAAGAAAAGTCTGTGTTGTTCTATGAAGGTAGAATACACCATTAAGAATTGCACTATAAAATCACTAATCCTAAAGGATACATGCACCCGTATGTTCACTGCGGCACTGTTCACAATAGCAAAGGTATGGAAGCAACCCAGATGTCCAAAAATAGATGATTCGATCAAGAGGATGTGGTACATATACATAATAGAATACTACTCAGCATTCAAAGAAGATAAACACATGCAATTGCAGCGACATGGATGGAATTAGAGGTGATCATACTCAGTGAAATAAGCCAGAAAGAAAGAGAAAAATATCGAATGGTTTCACTTATAACAGGACTATAAGGAAACCAAATAGGAGAGAGACAATCAGCAGGGGATGGGGGGGAGGCGGGGGGGAGGGACGGAAAAGGGCACAAAATGGAGTAGAAAAGAACACAAGGGACCATGCAGACGGATCACGGGTGAATTGGTGGTGGGCTACCCAAGGGGAATACAAAATGTAAAAGACATAAATAACAATAAAAATATATATATTAAAAAAAAAAGAATTTCACTATCTAGTACAGTATGGGAGTCCAAGCAGTTATGGAGACAGTTCATATAAGGAAATTCTGTTTAAAGGATATAGGGCCCAGTTAGGATATCTGGAAACCTGCTGGTGGTTCATTCCAACATCTCCATTTATAGAAGATTGACTGGGTTGGGAAAGGCCTCAGACTTAGAGACTAGACTCGAGAATGGTTATCAACACAGGTAGAACTGATAATACTCCAGTTTTAAAACTCGATTGTGAAGTGAGGATTGGATTGCAAGTTAAATTCAGATGTAAAGATATTAGAAGTGGAACATGAGAATAACAAAAGAAGTAAGTTGAGTTGCTGATTGATTTGGATATGAAATAAAACTTCTTAAATTATCTCAGACCAAGCTCCTCATTGAAAAGACACAGATAAAGAGATTTTGGCTTTTATTTACTTAAGTGTTTTCAGTGGTCTCCATGGTAAGAATATTTTTTTTAAAGATTTATTTATTTATGCATACAAGAGCTGGGGTGTAGGCCAGAGGTGAAGGGAGGGTGAGAGGATTCACCAGAGACAGAGTGGGGAGCAGAACAGGCAGATTGATTCAAATACACTGCTGAGGGGAGCAGTGGGCAGACAGTGGAGGTCTGCTGCGCCATGTGGAAAGCTCCCTGGCCAGGGACTGAACTAGCGCTGCAATGGGTAGCTTCATAGGCTAAGTTAACCCCTTGTGTCACCAAGGAGGCCCAATAGGAATATTTTGATATAAATGACACCCATTAAAACACTAAAAATGTGACATGAATATTTTAAAGTTCTGTTGTCTTTTCTGGTGCATTTGTAAGTAATTGATTTTTTTTCTTTACTCTTAGAGAAATGTGAAATGTAAAACCCACCTTTAGGCTGTGTCTCTAAAGTTCTGAAGACGTTCTATGTATAAGAAACCAGCTTGTCCCCTTCATTTTAATCCATGGGATCCAAGATATGGTTAAAATAAACATAGTCCATTGGACTATGTTATTCCAGAATTTATGTACAGTATATGTGTCTGTCTCTCTAGGATATGCATCTACTTTATAAATAAAAAAAAAGGAAAAGAAGTTCTGCTAACTTAGATTAATGCTTTATCAGCCACAAAATATATATATTTGGAGTAAGGATTCAGCTCCATGGCTCTCTTAATATAGAATCTGGCCTTTGCGGTAGTGTAAGTTTTTGCCAAGGTATATGTTGAAGCAATTACTATAATTTGTTGTAATTTTGGAATAGCTTTGATTAAGTCAATCCTAATATTTGCAATTGTATTGTTTTAGATTTGTAATAAATTTGAATGTTGTGCAAAAAATGAAAATGTACATTTTCTTCCCTAGGGTAACAAACCGTCTAGCAAATGGCAAAACACAACAAGTTAACTTTTATCATAGTATGGAAAGTGTCAGTAAAATATATCCAGAAAAAGAAATACATAGAAAATTGTACAGACTTTAAAAAAAAGTGTGTGTGTGTGTGTGTGTGTGTGTATACAATGTATACACACTATATTTATTGCCCAGAAAATTTTAATGACAAAAGGCAAAAACCCAATAAGACAAAAATCCAACAGCAGTCCAAAGACTTGAGTAGATGTTTCTCCAAAGAATATGTACAAATGACATGAAAAAAATAATCAACTTTGTGAATTATTAGCGAGTGCCTAGTCAAATTCTAGTCAAAAACCATTTAATATTCATTCAAAAGGATGTCTATCGTTAAAAAGCTAGAAGTAAGTGTTGGCAAAGATGTGGAGAAATTGGA
Organism: Scalopus aquaticus; assembly: GCA_004024925.1. NCBI lineage: Eukaryota > Metazoa > Chordata > Mammalia > Eulipotyphla > Talpidae > Scalopus > Scalopus aquaticus. The sequence goes on from PVIJ01006197.1 coordinate 74,921, forward strand.
ACCCTTATGTGTTGCTGGTGGGGATGAAAATGGTACAGCCCTGTGAAAATGTGTTGGGCAGTCCCTCAAAATGTTAAAAATAGATTGAACATATGGCCCAGCAAGTATCCTCTTAGTTATATATCTAAGATAATTGAAACATTTATTTGCACAAAAACATGCATACTTGAACATTCATAGCAGTATTATCCACAATGGCTAATACATGGAAGCAACTTGAACATTCATCTGCTGATGGAATAAATAGACAAAATGTGTTATATCCATAAAATGGAAAATTTTACAACTATAAGAAAGAATAAGTACAGATACCTCATACAATATACACACACTAGAAAACACTATTCTAAGTAAAAGAAACCAGACGACAAGCAGTCTATTATAGAATTGCATTTTTGTATGATAACGTGCAGAACAGGCAAATCCACAGACAGAGAAAACAGATTAGAAATAGTTAAGACCTACAGAGGAGGGTAAATGAGGAATGTCTATTTAATACATATTTTTTGGGGGGATGGAATGGGGTGATATAAGTGTTCTAAAATTAGACAGTGGTGATGGCTGCACAGTACAGTGAATATACTAAAAAAGCCTACTGTAAACTTTAAAATAGTTGTGGTGGTAGAAAATTTATCTTGTATGAGTTTTATCACAGTAAATAAATGCAGCCACACATGAGCAAAAACCCTAGCAAATTTACAATATATAGTAACAAAATTGCACATACCAAATGAAAGTATAATTCACAAAATATAGGCATGACTCACTTGATGAGCATCTATGAGTGAATTTTCTAAAAGGGTGTTTCAAAAGCTGATTTTTAAATTAGTTTTTTGGATGTGGAAACTATTTTATGGCAGTTTAAATATACTGAGTTTCAGACAGCAGGAAGGATTGTATACACATGCTAGAAATAATTATTCTGATTTTGTGTGTTTTACCACTGTGACACAAACCTGATTTACTGTTTAAAGATCCTGTCCATGTTTTTTAGCTAGTGTTTTCCTCTACCTTAAATAAATTGTAATTCTGAAGCTACCTGGTCAAAAATTATATTTGATAACTATGAAGCATCTGACTGAATTCATATATTTATATTAGTGTATGTACAATTGTTTAATAAAATATTTGTTATTTCTTTCATGGTGTTATTTCCCGTATCAATTGAATATTCCTTAGTCATCATCATAGTATTATGAAAGTCCTAAAAATTGTTAAAAACTTGAAAATATGTAGTTTGAAATACTTTTAGGAATTAAAATGAGTTTTAGTGTTGAGCTTTGGGTATACTTAAGAAATTCTCTATAAAATTACCTATAAAATACCAAAATCTATAGAGAACCTTTAAATGAACTTGCCATTGAGACTTAGTTGCACATTTTATTTTTCTTATTTATCCAACAGGGTTAAAGAAGTGATTATATATGGTGTGTGTATGTGTGTATGTATTGCAGATTTTAAAATTCAACAAACAATGCTTATATTTTCTTTCTTTTTTTTATTAAGGTATATTGGTTTACAATACTGTATATGATTCATAAATGTAGGCTCTCACACCTTCAGTTATCTTTAATCTTTTTAAACTAAGCCATTTCATTCATTTATACATTTATCAATATAAAGAAAAAACATCTGGTACTAATTTCTTTGCTTATTCATTCATATAACACATAGACAAAGGCTTTATTTTTGAGCAATACAAGCTTTTTTTGGTTTGTTTTATTTTTCAAGTGTGAGTTATCCAATTAGATAGTCTTTCAAAAATGGTAAAGACCATTTTACATAATTATTTTGAAATTTAATATCTTTTGGTGAATGTTTATATAATATATCATATATTAAGAAGACTGTTTCTGTAGTGAGTTATATAACCACAGTAGGCATATATAAATAATATGTATGTTTTCTATTTCTTACAGATTCTACAAAGAAATTAAAGGATGTTCTTGAAGAATTCCATGGTAATGGTGTGCTTGCAAAGTATAATCCTGAAGGGGTAAAACTTCTCTTTTCTTTTTATCAGTTTCATATACATGTATGGGGGGCTAGGGTCATTATTTAATGAGGAATTCTTGTAAACAAATATACCACAAGCCATAATCTCAACAAAATGAAATTCATAGTGAAATTCTATTTTGGAAGATACAAAATGTTGTAGTGACATTCTTATCCAAAAACACTTTGTCCATGAAAGTCACATTGCTCTATTGTACGCTTGAAGAAGTGCAGATCATCTACCATGTAGTGTTAATTTCCTTTTCTAGAAGTCAGGAAACAGGGTTAGACAGAGAGAGAGAAAGTATGTCTGACTCAACCTATCACCTACAAAATTCACCTAAAATGAACATTGGGGTAAGGCAGGGTGATTATTTCCTTCAGAAAACTGTTGCCTTGACTAAAGAAATATTCTAGGATGGATTTCGCTTGTCTATAACTTTAAAGAGCTATCTTGAACAAAAAGGGGAATTTCTTCCCCCTATCTTATGTTTAACTTGTTACTAGTAAGCTGAAAATTTCCTGAAAAACTTCATGTCCATTTGATTGCTTTTGAACACTGTGCTTGAATGAATGCTTTCCCTTCCCAAGTCTTTGTTAAATGATCTTCTATTTAGTATAAATGGAGAGATGGTACAGTTTAAATGCTGAGTTCTTTTGTTTCAGCAAGTGGCGTTAGGGTTGTGTGGGAATTAAACTGTTTGTTGCAGAGGACACTTGCTGCATGAATACTTCTGGCCATCTAGATAGATTTGTTTGCTGACTAAAATGTCATCTGTTTTTGTTTATCATTGTCCTTGTGTTTTTGAATGTTTGTAAGAGTACAGTTCTTGGTTACCCGTCATTATTGCATTTCTCTTGGACTTACAGAACTTACGCTTTAGTTCTTCCAACCCAGTATCTAAACCCCAACCTCAAAACTTTCATATTGTTTTTATTATTTCTTTTCTGTATTTCTCATCGTTAGCTATTTTTCATGTCATATTCTCTTATTATTGCTGTATATTATTATATTTTTAAAATCTCTTTAACCTAAGATTTCTTTTTTTTTTTTTAATAAAAAATGTTCTTCCTTCACATAGTGGGAAAAAATAGGACAATTTGAAGTCATTTCCTATATGGAAAAAATGCAGACATCTGGCCTGTATTTTCTTCACATTGTATTTTCCTAGACACTGTAAAGTGAGAAAAAAATGTTGGCAGACAAATTTGTAAAAACGAAAACCTAAACGAAAAGCACAGTGGGAAAGGTAAAGATTCAACTTTACTGAAATGCTGAGAGACACAAAAATGTCATTAACATCTACATTTCAGCCGTCCTTAAAATAATCTATTTTATCTAATTTGTACACAGAGAGAAACCAGTTTTTTTCTTCCTAAAGACAACTGCTGGCTCTGACTTCAGTGGTAATATAATCTTGTTTGCAAAGTAGTCTCTTTTCTTCAGTGATTTTTTGTACTTAAAAGAGTCTCAATCTTACTGATATTTTATATTTTCTTGAGGATTAGCAGTTGATGCATATAGAATTTATGGAGCCAGGATTAGACATATACATATGATGTCATTCTATTGAATAATGTAATATAGCTATAAATGCACAGATCTCCTCTTGAAATGCATTATTAAATAATAAACAGTTGAAAACAAAAAGTTAAATTTTATTATGATTCAAAAGTAAATCCAATGTAGTAGTGAAACCACTCTGAATATTAACTGATGGAAATTTTTCCTCCAAGGGAAAAATTTAAAGTTTATTTGACTCTTTTAAATGCTAGTATGTATTTTACGAAAGTCAGTAGGGAATAGGCATATTTCAATTTTGAGAAAGAATTCTTTAAGGACTTGAAGTTCTCTTTAATAAATGACCTTATCCAGTTTACAGAAGATTATACCGAAAGTATGAAATGAAATAATCAATCCCATCAACTCACACGTGAAGTTATCAGTCTCTATTGGTTAGTCGACTTGAGCCCAAAGTTGTTTGTTATGGATAAATACATATTGCTTCTCAGCTATATAAAATGAATCTAATCTGCCTGTAGAACAATAATCAATCCTTTGCTTTCTGAAATGAACATGGTTGTAGCCATATAAAAAGTGTTGGTAGAGAAAGAAGAATCTGAACATCTCTTAGAGTAAAGCTGCTTAAATGGTATGTGCATGGAATGGTTATAATTCACTTGAAATACTGAATTTTGAAAACACTGCATATGAAACTTGATCTAAATAGATGGCCTGTTGAAGTCTATTTTGATAGTGAAGAAACATTAAGTGCAATATGTGATGAATTATTTAATTTTATTTCCTCTTTTAAAGATCATTTGATAATCATTCCTCGAAGAAATGAATAACATAATTATAAACTATAATTCCAAACAATAGCTCTAAATATTCTATAAGAATAAAACTTTAAGAAAATCTTGATTCCCAAAGAACAAGAAAAAAATTTATTTATTTATTTATTTATTTATTTCAAGATTTATTTTTATTTATTTTGCCTGCAAGAACTGGGAGGTAAGCCAGAGGGTTGTGTGTGTGTGTGTGTGTGTGTGTGTGTGTGTGAGAGAGAGAGAGAGAGAGAGAGAGAGGATTCACCTGAGACAGAGTAGGGAGCAGAAGAGGTGAATTGACTAATATACACTGCTAAGGGGAGCAGCGGGCAAGACAGGAGAGGTCTGCTGCGCCATATGTGGGTTAGCTCCCTGGCCTAGGGTCCAACTCAGGTCACAGAGGTGGTAGCACTAATACTTAACCCCTAGGCCACCAAGGAGGCCCAACAGGTTTTTAAATAAAGAAAATCATTTTCAGAAGAGTACAAAGACTTTTAATGATTAACAAACCAGGTTCTTGACAGTTATCACTTTGAAAGTCTAGTTGCTTAGAGTCCCTGATGCCCTTTCTTCACTTCATTGACAAAGCCGTAACTGAAGAGGGAAAGCCTTGGGAGATGAGAAAAATAAAAGTAAGGTGTTTCATTTATATCGAATGACATCGCTTGTGTAGAATATGCTGTAATGCAGTACACATGAGTCATGCCTAACATTATTATGTGAATAATATAAAGAGCATAACTAGTTTGTAGTAGTTGACAGTAAGGCCCTGTCAGGACACCTCAGATACAAATGAGCTCATGAGAGTAGAGGAATTTGATAATATGAGAAAGAAACAGTTGAACGTTGCATGCACGTTTGTTGGTTGGTTTGGATTTTTCATTTGTTTGTTGTTTGTCCTGGATTTCACATTTGATTTTAAGTTCTATCAATAATAGCTAAAGAGGTTGGGAGAAATTAAGTAGCAGCATGTATATGAAAAGGTATTATTTTTAAAAGTATGTAGAGAGGAATGTTTCTTTCTAAAGAAGACATTAGGGGAATATGTATTCATAATCAAATATATCTTTATGTGGATTCATTTCATGATTTTCTCTAAAAATTTTAATCATACTGTTTGTGTTATTATAGTTCTCTCTCATCAATTAGAAATGTTTGCTTATTGTATTAAAAAATTATACATTCACTGTTGCCTAAATTTTAGCTTGCATCAGAATAACCTGTGGGTCTTAAAACTCAGATTACTCTCTAGTCTTCATCTCCCCTTGTTTTCTTATTCAGTGTTTTTGGGTTGGGGCTGAAAATATTGTATTTCTACCAGTTTCACAGTTGATATCGATGTTGTTTCAGAGCCACTTTTTATTAGGGAATGTCTTAAAATCAATCAGTAAATTTGACCTTTTAATTAAGTTGTCAGAGATACAAGATAATGAATATAAATAATCTTATATTAACACATGTATTCTTTCTTTTCTTGCATGCACAGAAACAAGACATTCTTAACCAAGTAAGATATTTTCTTTTCTATTAAAATCTGTCTTTTCTTGATTCTGACAAATCATTAGATTTCTCATCTCTATCACAGAGCTATACTTTGTACCAATAAGATTCATATAGTATGCATGATTATCTATAATGCTCATAAATTTATAATTGACTAAAGTTTGTTTAATCAAAGTCTCAAATGGATAAATTAATACCTTAATATAATCTGAAAGAATCAAGAGGGTAGGCTTTGTTTTTTTAAATGCTTGAGTTTAATTTTCTGATTCTACCAAAACATCTCCACACCCTGATTATGGTGAAAGTCTCAGCTTATTAATTTACAATAGGATGTGTAAGATTGCATTCAAATACAATTAGTAATGACTCCTCCACCCCCTTTTTGGTCTATAGTGCTGTAAGAATCTGCGAGGGAAATGTGTTTGAAAAGCTGTTGATTTTTAACTTCCTGCCAAAAAGAGTAACTGATGTGTTACTTCAGCCACACTCTCCTAAGTAAATTCCATTTTCTAAGCTAAGTTTTAGTCTCATAGTTCTGTTGGACGTACTGAAATACAATGCATTTTTGAATTATTTAAAAGGGCTTTTTTTTTTAAATCACACTATTTCTTACTAAAATGCATGAGTCAAAGCCATAATATTGTCTCCCTTGGACTGTACTGAGTACTTAACTAGCAGTTTTTTATTCTCAAGTTTCCTAGTAGTTTCATTGACCATAAGCTCTATAATTTCATGCCCCATGTATCACAGTACAATTGATTACATTAGAATAATATTGACTGACTTGGGTACAGATCATGCATATTACTGTCTCCTAGGATGAGAACAACTGAAACAACAACTTACTGACTATAATAACTTTTGGCAGTCTTGATTTCAGGGAATGACCTTCCCTTGAGCTTATCCCTGCTCCGGGAAACATACTAGCTCCCCCAAAGTAAACTAAATGGATTTTTATGGTATTAGGAGGCAAAAACTCAGAGACATGGCTGCTTTTAATAATGTCTCCATTGACAGGCCTTAGCCACCAAAAGGCTTAACAAATATACCTTTCTACAAAACCTGAATCTCCACCAGAAGCTGACTGAACTCTGGTGTCAAAGTTAGCCCTGACTTTTGCGGGAGGTCAATAGGTGTTAGCAGAATGAGTTGCTTCTTTCCTTTCCCTGGCTCAATCTTTGTTTCCTCTGTACTTGTTTAATAGACAAGCGATGTCAGTTGCAGAATAAAAAGAACTGAATAAGATAAGAAAGCTCAGGGTACCCAAAGAAAAAAAATGAGGACATGCATATTTATTGTGTGTTCTTTGTCTATCAGTGTTCAATGAATGTAGGATAGTTTCTTCACATTTCCTGTCAGTAGATGAGCCTTGAACCATGGCTGAGTTACATTTTCAAAGCTCCCTAGTTGTCTCTTATCTTTTCACTCAGTATACTGTTCAGCACTTTCTGCTAATGTGTATGGCCTTTACTTTCAGAGAAGTGAATTGCTTCTGTCCCTTAATAAGAAAACTGGGAATTCAGAACCTACATTTTGTAGTGCTGCTGCCTAATGAAATATTTTAAGTGACTTTAACAAGGATATTGACACTGATATAAAATTATTAGCAATGATATAAACACCATTTTATTGTAAGCTATAATTGTCCTCCTTGTACCAAATTTAACCTTTCCCATTAAACAAAGCATCTGGAAAGTATAATAGAGAAACCATGGACTTAGGAGTCCAACTGAACTGAGTTCAAATCCCACATCTGCCACACATTAGCTATTCTTGGACAAGTTACTGCTTCTCTCCTAGTCTTATTTTATCCCTCTGTTAAATAAAGAGAATATTGACCCGATTGAGTGCTAAAAGAGTATAAAATCATTCACTCTGTATCTGACACATAGGTGTTCCATTGGTGTTTAGAAGCAGTGACCATCACACTGCAGAAACCAATATGATTTCACACAAAAGTTCTGGAGTGTGTATGAAAGGTGAAAGTGAGACACTGAAAGACACCCGCAAAGAAGCTCATACTGATCTTCTCAGAACCTCAATTTCTTCATTTATAAAGTGAGGGAATAGAACACTGATGTCTTTTTCAACTCTAAAATAATTTCCGCTTATCATATGGTCTGACTGGAGGACATGGCATGTGGTTGCCTTCCCTGCCAAGCCTGGCCCGAATCCAGAAAGCTGTCCTGGTGGAAGATAGTGTGTCTGTTGTTGTGACTCTACATCCGACAACTGCATACTTGCCAGGCCAATTAGTTAGCAAGGAATGGAAGTAATATGTTAACCAGTATTTTTGCTTCTCTTCCCTGTTACTGTCAACACAATTTTCATTATCTTCCTCTTCTTATCAATCTGTACACAGAAAGCAGTTTTACAAATATACCACCAAATTGAATAAGATGCCTATCACAATTTTGTGTTATTAACTTGATATTGACTATGTATTATTGTTGGACTATATTGTAAATTTCCATTCAATAGGTCTCAGTTTTTATGCTTTGATACTTAGAGAATTTCTCTAACATAGATTGGGATCCAAAGGGAAGCAATTGGAATGCATAGATACTTATGAGATTAATTACTATAAGATCATTAAATCAATTAGAGTAGTTTCTTGCAGATTTCTAGTAATTGCATGGAGGATAAACTCTAAAAACTTATTAAAAAATAGAGTATCTTTTATCTATGAAAACATTTAGAAATTGAGAATGAACCATCTGCTAACATCTTATCCTAAATTGGGAGTTTAGATTAATGACTTGACTGATTGGTGTGGCGAAGTAATGTCTGTCACAGTTGATCTGTTTCTTCTTTAACTTTTTGTAATAAACATACAGAAATTTAAAAATAGGTAAGATACAATTCTATTCATTGTTTCTACCTGCTTTTTCTACATAGGAATGTTAAAAACAAGCTTAAATATATTTTGGAAAATAAACCTGTAAATCTCCTTAGTTTAATAATAACGAACAACTTTGAAATATTGTGTTTAAGCACTCTATGTAGATCATTCTTTCATTTATTTAATGATATGTATTAAATAATTTCTATAAACATTAACAGTCAGGATAGATGAGAAAGCAATGCTGTGAACATCAGGTGATCTTTTTGCACTTCCAAGGAAAAGGAGAATAAACAATTTAGGTGTTTGCTGAACCTAAAGATTGTTTTTAAAGTTTGTCTATTGTTCTTGCTTATGTGTTTTTATTATCAGAAATAGTTTGGCTTTTGAATAGAATACAGAAGGAGCAAGGGGGGGAAATCTAGAGATTTGAGTGAAAAGACTTAAACTTTCTTAGTATTTTACATAGATAAAGGAAACTATAAGTAATATTTTTAAGATCAACAAATTAAATTTCACAATTAAAAAAATAATCCCAAAGGTAATGCGGAAAATAAACTTAGGTGGAAGACAAGACAAGACAGCTTTCTGAGTTATTGAAAATGTCCAATTAAGTGATGAAAACTGGGATTGTCAGGGGATTATATTGGAAGCTGGGGGCAGATATGGAAAACATTTCTGAAATATGGTAAAAAAAATAGGCTACATTTAAAATATCAGAGGTTATTAAAATTTACAGTCAATTCAGAATTTTTAAGATTGGCAACTAAGTAAGTAGATAGTTATACTATTTTTAAAATACTTTATAGCCTTTTTTTCTGAAATGGTAGGCTAATGAATGGAGAGAGGAGTCAATACATTTTATACTGATAAGTTGGTAGCAAAGTGTCTTCTACCGTCTGTGAATGTTGAGAAAATCTGTCTGTAGAAGTATACATTGATAAACTGTAATATAGAGGACTTTGAAATGAAAAATATTTGTGTGTTCAGGGATAATCGGTACTATTAACCTATGGCAGTTAACTTTTCTGAGCCTCAGTTTCCTTGTCTAGGAAAAACAGTAAAAATATTAAAAACAGCTGCTCATTGAGTTACTGTGAGGATTACAGTATGGCCTACATCTAACATACATGGAGTACTTTCTAGAGTATAGTAGCATTCAGATAGTGTTCCCATAATATGCAGCAAACATTTAAAAATAATTTCTAATTTCATCTTTCCCTTACTGGATAATAAAACATATCACTGACTATGAAGATTAAAAGAATTTATAGGCTTTATAGGTTTGGAATAAAACACCCACCAAAGAGAGAGACGCATATAGAAAGAGAGAAAAGCATTTTAGAATAAAAAGAAACTATTGAATTGCATCTGAAATGCGTTTATTTCATGTGTAATATGCACTAGATACCGTGTCTGGTTCAGTGGGAGAAACATAAAAGGTCAAGGTCATCTTTGCTATCAAAAAGTGTGAATCTAATAAATTTATTTTACAAATTGCTGGCAAAATGCTTTATCTTAGTAAATCTTAAGCCCTGAAAAATAACTAATTGATTTCCTGACCCAGTTGTAAAATCTCAGGTCCTCATTCTTACATGTCTTTTGAGTATTTCCTGGTTTCCTACATCTTCTCTACTTGATATTTCTCCCAGTACTAACCATGATAAATATGGGTTTTGATGGCTTAAAAGCACAGAATTTACTGATAGCATAAATTTGAAACTCTTGGTAAGTTTGTTATCGTTGGTTTTATTGATGTTTGGTTTTAATTTGCTGCAATATTGACTATAGCCATATGTTATTATATTTCAAAATAATCTCATTTTAGATTTATTACATGAAAGACAATTTCTGCTGAAATTTTTGTGTTTATTTTGTAAATTATTATATTATCCCACCTGAATAAATTTTCTTTTGTGCTACGTTGCTCACAAAGATGTAATTGAATGAAATTTGGCTATTTTTTTCTACCCTCCTGTCTATATCTCCAATACTTAATGAGGAACTACAATGTAAAAGATACTGTGTGAAACACCATGTGATCCCATGTTGTACTGTATCTTATCGTTTAGGAGGGAAAAACATATTTGTAAATCTGCCTTCACACATATTGGCATGAAAAAAATTAATTGCCTCTGGAAATTTTCTTTAAATATCATTATATCAGTAAGCAATAATTAAAAGCTGATATTATTAATGAAAACTGCATATGCATTGTTGTTCAAGGTACCATTATTTGCTTTTATTTTAAAAATAACTCAAAAAATAAAATAAAAGAGAATTTTGTGTGTGCTTCAGGAATAGTTCCACCTGTCCTGGTGACAATATTAAATAATAAAGACAGTGTCATTCTAGATTAAATGGAATCCAATTGATGCCTAAAATTAGTTAAGTACAGACCCTTGATTACAAACATACTGAAAAATCATGATTAATGTTCTGCTTAAAATTTTCCCCAAGGATTATTTGCACTTAGTAAATATTAAAATAACTTGCATTATTTGTTATTCTTGTCATTTATCATATTTTATTAAAAAATGTGTTTCCAATTTTCTCTCTACCAAGTCTCAATAAATGCTAGTCTCAGGTAAACCTAGAATTAATAGACTATGTGTCTCTAAGGTAGTAAAACATTTTTCATCTGTCAAAAGTAATTTTTAAAAATACCAGATTGTCATATTTTCACTTTTTCTAATTAAGGGAAGTTTCTACATGGCAATTTCAGGGACAATTAAGTAGCTCTCTGAAATTTGAACTTATGAGTAATTAATTATAGTACAAGATAAGAATAAGAAATAAGACATTTAAAATACAATTTTTGGAAGATATCTTAATATAAAAAACATATTTGCAGTCTCAGGAAGTGAGCTGTATTACACATTATATACTTTGGCTTAATGACATCACATCAGCTTTCAAATTAACACAATTAGAAAGCAAAATGGAAATGGAAATAATGAAAGAAAACCTGACTGATTGAAGGTAGTGCCTATTTCATTTGATCAGAGCTCTTGTCCAATAGTTAACATAGGTATTTTATACATGGTAGGCACTGAGTCAACACGTTCTGCTAAGTAAATTCATTTCTTTGTTCATAATGTTAGCTAGTTACTTGGCTAGTAACTGAATCTATACTAGTCCAATGATTCGTTTGTGTTTTTCAAATGTCATTTATTAGCTAGCTGAGTATAGAAGTTTGCTAGAAAATGTGAAAACCAAAAATGAAATTCTTTGTCTGATGTGAGTGTTATTATGGTCATATGATCCTGTGATTTTTCTATATAAGTCTGATCATATGATTTTCTCCTGCAAACCTTCCCATCACTGTTAAAGCCATAACACTTTATTGATATTCTAATACCTAGCTAATTTACCCCAGGCCACATGCCATCATAGATCAGATCTGATATTATTTTCTCTTACTCTAGTCCTCTGTCACACCTGCTCAGCCCCTGCTTCTCATGAGCTTCTATAGAAATTATTCTAAAACAGGATCATCCTTATACCTCAGGGCATTTGCACTACCTGTTTTCTCAATCTGGAATATTGTTTCTTTAAATCCAGTAACAGGCTTTCCCTGATTTCCTTTAAATCTTTATTCTAAGAATAGTTTCCTATTTTTTGATCATCAGATTTAAAAGTGTATCTCCTCCCAAATATATAAGCCTTTTCTTTCTTTAATTTTCCACAGCACTAATTACTATCATACATTTAGACTATTTACTTCATTCTTTTCTTATTCCTTTCATTAGAAGATAAGCTCCATGATGGAAGGATTTTTTTCATATTCCAGTAACATCTTTAGCCCAAAACCTAGAAAAGAAATCCAGTACAAAGTGGGTGTACAATGAACACTTGCTGAATGTAAGAAAATCTCATGCTGAAACTGCCAAAATAATGATAGAATGATGATATTTATTTTCATTCACTTTGAGTCTACTTGGATGAAAACTAGAATTATTTCTTTAGTATTAACAAGCATTTAAAAACAAAGGTTCCAGATGGACAGATATAATAAGGAAAGGCATATAGAAATGTGTTCTGAATTTGTGCCAATTTGGCAACAATATTTGAGCATCTCCCTCAGTCTGTATTCTTTGCAGATTCTTTATGTTATCTCCCTAAAATAGTCTATGACTGTTCCTTAAGGGAAAAAAAAAAAAAACTGAAAAGGCAATTTAAAAATTTTTAAACATTGTTTTGTATGTGTCTCTGAGTTTATAACCAATCTGACTTTTGGACGCTCATTCAATTAAGTCCCATCTAAGTTTTTTCCCTTGTTTCCATTACATTGAATACACATATTAATGGTCTCATTCTATTTAAAGGATACACCATCAAAAAAAATATTCCTGTGTGTGCATGTATACAGATGTATACATATACATACACACAGATTAAAGACATTGTCCATTAATGAGAAATGTTTGCTAATTTGCACTATGTAGAATTTTAATAGAGATTAGAAAATCTTTAATAAGAACAAAGGGAGCTAGGTTAATCAGGAAAGACATTAAAGATTAAGTTCTTTACAAATTAGAAACACTGAAGCTGCTATTATGGGCTTTAAAAAAGTTTGTATTTTGTGACATTTTAAGCTACATGTAATGTCAAAGAATGTAAGAGAAAAGTTTGTTTACACCAACATCACAAAGAAGTTAGAGGAAGAAGTTAACGTCATCATTTATTACTTTAGTAATAAACAGGATGACATCATCTTATTAAAATCATTTAAGAACTAAGTCAATTTTCTTCCATTCTTATGTCTGTAAGAGGCTTTTATTTTGTAAAGTAAGATAATTTGTTTTTAAATGCCTGCTCTCTGAAAACAGTAATTTGCCAGTGTTCCCTGATATAGAACAATTATGGCAAAATATCAAGATACACAAGCTACAGGTTTGATTTAGGAAGATGTAGTGTATTTTCCGGTCTTCTGGACACATAAGAGAAAGAAAAATTAAGAAAATAAAAATATCTATCTAACCTCAAACAAATACTTTCTTTTATTCACTTTATTTATCTCAAATGTCATATGCCTAAGGGCATGCTGAGTTTCTTACATGCATTTATTATTACTTTTAGGCAGCAACCCCTAAATACTGATCTTATTCTGGACAGCTTGAACTGTCAAGGATAAAATTAGATTTTTTTTTTTTTTTTTGCTTGTTGAGCAAAACATTTGAGGAAGTTCAGAATATTTTCTTGAGAACTGAAAAAAAGAAAGCTGACGGAGGAACATATTCCTGATTAAGAGGGATTCTATACAGTTATGCTCATTTTTTCCTTTTGATTTGTTCTTTTTCTGGTTTTCGTTATTAAACCACAGACGCTGATTTCAAGGAGGTTCTCTCGGTTTTACAAGGCTCTATAAAGAGGACAAACTTGACATTTGGCAGACTTTCCCTTTAGAAGTGCAGATAAATTTCTTGTCCTAACTCACTCAGGTGGCAAATATAGGTCCTGGAGAAAGAACTAAAATAATTATTCTAAAGTCCTTGTTTTTGTTTTATTTAGTCGGTTGGTTATTGTTTGTTTTATTTAGTTGGTTGGTTATTGTTTGTCCAGGTTAAATAATTTTCTCTAAATTATTTTTTTAAATATAGACATTTGCCAAATGGAGACCCAGAGAAGTTTAACAGTGTCAATTCTTTGTTCTATTTGTCACCAGCTTTCTAAAAACAAACAAACAAACAAAAAATGGCCCACTTATTAAATGCATATACATCTACTTGTGAATATAATGCATAAACATTTATGTTAATTTGGTTTTGAGGCTTAGTCTTCAAATACTGTTTTGAATTGCTCCTAACAAATCAAGAGGTAGGTATTGTATTCTCATTTATAGGTGGACAATCTGAGGGACAGAGAATTTATTAAATTGCTCATCGTCACACAGAGAGAAAGTGTGGATCTGAGAGTAGATCCAGGGAGTCTGACTTTAAAACAATAGTCCTATCAATCAATTATGTTGCCAAGCACATTGCTGAGTAGAAAAGACTTAGGGCACAGAAAGAAGAGTGACTGTGAATACCTTGCCCTAAGCACAATGCTTATGAAGAAGATGTTTGTCACACACATTTTGCAATGAATGTAACCCTTGGTTCACCATAGGGCATCAGGCATATTAAGAATTATCTTATTACTCACTCATCCAACTGAGTGTGATTGCTTTTGTATTTTGGAGAAACAATCTGTTAAGTTTGTCCTACCCTATGACACAGAGCCAAAATCCAAGACACCAACTTTTGAGAAAATAAACATTTTAAAGTGAGGTCACCTGGTAGAAGAATGGAGACAAGGCTTTCAAACCAGCCTCCCCAAGGGTGGTGCTTTGGGCAATGTTTATGGGGTTCAGGAATAAATGTAGTTTGTTCAGTGAAAGTTGATAGATTCTGATTGGTTGATTTCTGCTACATCAGGGAGTAACTCAAATTTGGATGCACCCTTCTTAGAAACTATACAAATCAAGACTAAACTAAACAAAAAATGTCAGATTAAATTGTAGCCAGTATCTGGAACCATTAAAAAAGTCTGAAGTCTTTGATTTCATTTTATATTGGTTTGAGGCCATATTAGATATAAAAGCATACACCAGTTCATAAACCTAATTGTCACATGATCCGATAGAGCAACATTTACTTTTTCTAGTGTTATGCCTGTATGTTATGTTCCATTTTAGGTTTATTCAAAATAATACAAGAATAAAGTTGTCATTCTCTACCACCTTACCCCAGTAATACTACATAGGAAAAGTAGACTTTTTCTATTCCAAATATCAGTTAAAGCATTAACTTTATTCTTATCTTCCAGGAATTTAAACAAAATTAACCGTCTCAGTTAGTCAAATCACATTTTGCCTTATTATTAGTTTTATCTTCATTACATTAAATTGAGTAAGAAAAATTACCCTTCCTAAACTTTCTGTCAGACCCATCCTACTTGCCTTTTCTAAAACTAGATGGAATGGCTCTATTCTCATTTCTCCTCTATAGGTCTCCTAGTGCCTTAAATGGCTTATTGGGTAGGATCCACCACTATTCTTCTCTTCCCTGTAGTCTCTATGTATTTCCTAGGAAACATTTATGCATTGTTCTCCCCAGGAGTTTCCACACTAGAGGTGCTGCCCAAACCCAATACAGTGCTATTCACGGCTCTTTGCCCCAAACCACCTGAACCCCTGTCCTTAATTTCCTGTCCTGTGTTCAAATACTGGTGCCCTGTTCTGTGTGCTGGGAGGCGCAAGCTTTCTGGGTGGCTCTGATGAAGCCCTTTCATTAAATTGAAGCTAGAAGGGGCTTTCATCACCATCTCCCCAAATGGATATGGACACTTTCAATGCAGCAGTAACTCTCTTCATATAAATGTCTACTTTTTCATAGTCTTGCAGTGGGTAAGACTGAAAAAATTCTTGAAATAGCTTCCTGTGAAGTCTGCAGAGGAAGCTTTGCAATTTCACTTGGGAATTTTATATTAATTGTTCTTAGAGTTTAGTGGAAACTTGAACTCTAATAACTTCTTACCAAAACAGTCAAAAGCAATATTCAGCATTAGAGAAAAAAGAAGGAGATGAGAAATTCCCTTCTTATAGAACACCTGACCTCATGGCTCTGCATTTGCAAGTCAATTGTCTGATTGATTTACCATCTCTTTATGGGGTTGAGAATATTACTCCCAATTTTCATAAGAGAAAACTTAAGTTTTAAAGAGAAAAAAATATTAAAGTCATGAGATACTGTGGAAATAGACCTGTCTGACTGGAAAAGTGCTTTTTCTGCAATGCTGACACAGGTAAGACATTCCTATGTCATCACCAACATTAGCCTATAGCAGGCCAGTCTTTCTTCTTAAACAGTTACCTTCCTTTTGTAGACCTGAACATAAACATGTGGGAGGCCATTTCTACTACTGATGATTTTGAACTTAGCACAAACTTAACATTGCCTGGGTTTTAAAATGTCGGTTTCAAATTTCTTTTTCAGACAATAGATTTTGAAGGTTTCAAGCTATTTATGAAGACATTCCTAGAAGCTGAACTTCCTGATGATTTCACAGCTCACCTTTTCATGTCATTTAGCAACAAGTTTCCTCGTTCTAGTCCAATGGTAAAGAGTAAGCCTGCTCTCCTTTCAGGTGGTAAGTTTAATTATTTCCTTTAAAAACTTATATATGGTAAAAACTTCAAAGAGAAAATCGTTATCAAGTTTTTCATCAGATGATTGGCTTCAAAATTACCTGTACTTCAGGATTTGTACTTTCACACTAAGATTATGAAAAATAGATTAATACTTTCTAATATAATATTAGCTAAACATTAGAGAAAAAAATCTTATCATAATCCATCACTTGTCATTCAATATCTTTGAAATCTCAGTTTAGGTAATAATTTTGAGAGCTACTTCCATCAACTATGGAAAAGTGCACTTTTAAATGGCTAGGTAAATGTAGAGAACTTTACATATGAAACTGTGGTCACCAAGTTATACAGTTATGTCTAGAAAACATAATAGCAGTTGTGCAAACTACCATTATTCTTTCACGTTTTATATCTAAGTCCAGAAAAGTCTTAATTATCTCTTAGATAATTAAATTTCTGTCACCATAGAGATAATAGGTTCTCTCATTATGGGTAGCTATTTAAAGATGTCAATACAATGATACCTGTTGCTTATTGTACCCATCTTCATACAGCTAGGAAAACAGAAATCTTAATATACTTCCTTTGAGAGTGTAGAATAGGACATTGGATAACTATTGTAGGGGGGGGGGGTTGAAAAAGCAAAGAGGAACACTGAGGCAATGCAGTGGTAGAACCACAGAAAGGATATGCTGCTTCCAGGTTAGGTATTCACAGCCCAGAAGCTTGGAAGTAGGGCCTCTTGGAGCTGGGATGCAGAGTTGTGTCTGACAGATCTTTTGTGGAGGGAATAATTGTTGGCTGCTTTGGCAGCTCAAGAGCTCAGAAAAGGGGCTGCATTCCTGGAAGTCAGACTCTGAAAGTATGACCACGGTTTGTGAGACCTTCCAGAAGAAATAAACTAGGAACCAGGAATTTACTACTCAAATCACTTGCTGGAGGCTCAAAGGCAAGAGGGCTGTAACTAAAAGAGCATGTAGATTATTAAGAACCATCTCCTCTCCCTCCTTTCTCCTCATATCTGAACAGTGGTCTCCTGTGAACCCAGGAGAAATCCAACTGGTGATGGAGAAATAATCTACAACATCTTTCCTCAAACTCTTCGATCTCAGGACTCTTAAGAGTCCTTCGAAACTATTGAGTTCTGTGAAGAACTTTTGTTTATGTGGGTGATATTTATCACTATCTACCATGTTAAACATGAGACAGACTAACAATAATAATATTCAACCCGTTACATGTTAAAGAAGATGACATTTTTATGAAAAATAACTATTTTCAAAAACAAATCAGTGAGAAGAGTGGCATAGTTTTACATTCTTGCAAATCTCTGTAGAATCTGATCTCAAAGAGGACATCTGGAGAATCATATTTGCTTCTGTGTTTCTGTTGCCATGTCATATGTCATGTTGCTTCTTGGAGACTGCACTATACACTCATGAGAATGAAAAAACAAGCAATATTTCTGAATCATCTCTGATGTTATTTTGCCCTTACAAGTCCCCTGAAAGTCTACCAATGGTGGCCCGGAGCTAGTGGCTAGAGAGGGCCATTGCGATGGTCACAGAAGGTGGAACATCTGAATGTGGGCTTAGGGATGAGGAATTGTTCACGAACTGTCTTTCCAGTAATAAAAAAAAAAAAAAAAATTGAAACATATAATTAAGAAATAGGTAGTTGACTTGTAGATAAAACCTGGTCAACCTGGTGAAGTGTCTATACTATTGAACTTTATATTGCGCTGCTTCTTGTGTAGTGCCGTAATAAGTTTTTTCATATAGTAATCATGTATTAGTCCAACCTCTTTAAATGTAAGTGTACACTTTACACAAGATACATTTTTATGTCCTAAAATACATGTGTATATATTATATATGTTATTATATGTGTTATTATGTGTTATATGTGTATATTATATGTGTTATTACATGTTATTATATATATTAATATATTTATCCTAATCTTTCTCATCTCACAAAATATTTCTAGTCCCTGTGATATCACAGATTGAAAGTCCTCACCATCTTGAAGTTTTTCTCTGAATGCATTTCAGGTGGTCTGTCCTCAAGGATGGTCTCAGAGCTGACTATGTTCTGAGCTGGACATCGTAAAATGGAACAAATCCTTAGGAATTAAAACTTTCCTCTTCCCTATTTTGTGTTGTACATAGAGTGCACACAACTTTGGATGAAATAAAATAACAACATTATCTAAATTTATTAATTTTAATTAATTAATTCATTTATTTTTTAATTGTTATTTATGTCTTTTACATTTTGTATTCCCCTTGGGTAGCCCACCACCAATTCTCCCATGATCCATCTCCATGGTCCCCTGTATTCTCCTCTCTTCCATTTTGTGCCCTTATCCTCCCCACCCCCACTCCCCCCACCGCTGAGTGTCTCTCTCCCACCCGGCCTCCCTATAGTCCTGTTATAAGTGAAACCATTTGATATTTTTCTTTTTCTTTCTGGCTTATTTCACTGAGTATTATTCCCTCTAATTCCATCCATGTTGCTGCAAATTGCATGTGTTTATCTTCTTTCCATGTTGAATAGTATTCCATTGTGTATATGTACCACATCTTCTTGATCCAATCATCTATTTTTGGACATCTGGGTTGCTTCCATACCTTTGCTATTGAGAATAATGCCACAATGAACATACGGGTGCATGTATCCTTTCGGATTAGTGTTTTGTGTCCTTTGGGTAAATTCCCAAAAGTGGTATTGCTGTGTCGTATGGGAGCTCCATGTTTAGCAGTTTGAGGAATTGCCATACAGCTTTCCATAGTGGTTGGACCAGTTCACATTCCCACCAGCAGTGTAGAAGAGTTCCTTTTTTTCCACATCCTTTCCAGCATTTGTTGTTGCCTGTATTTTTAATGTGTGCCATCCTCTCAGGTGTGAGGTGGTATCTCATAGTGGTTTTGATTTGCATGTCCTTGATTATAAGTGATGTTGAGCATTTTTTCATGTATCTGTTGGCCATTTGCTTTTCTTCTTTGGAGAAGTGCCTTTTGAGCTCTTCTGCCCATTTTTTGACTGGGTTGTTGGCTTTGTTTTTGTTGAGTTGTGTGAGTTCCTTGTAAATTTTTGTTATCAGTCCTTTATCAGAT